>CM062804.1:182955417-183202855 GCA_031772625.1 Pinus tabuliformis
AACTATGGCTTATGGTATCCTAGAGATACAGATCTCACACTTCATGCATATACAAATGCAGATTGGCCATGAAGCGTGGATGACAGAAAAAGCACTAGTGGTGGTGAATTCTTTATGGGCTCTAGATTAGTATCTTGGTTCAGTGAGAAACAAAGTTCAATTGCATTATCTACAGTTGAAGCAGAATATGTGGCTACTGCATCTTGTTGCACACAACTCCTTTGGGTGATGTAAACATTGCAAGACATTCAAATCACTTGTACTCCACCTATCTCCATTTTTTGTGATAATACAAGTGCGATCAGTATTTCAAAGTATCCAGTCATGCATTCGAAGACCAAACACATACCTATCAAATATCATTTTCTCCAGGAACAAGTGCTTCAACAAAAGGTCAAATTTGAGTATGTCCCCTCCAAAGAACAAGTTGCTAATATACTCACCAAACCACTGCCGAGGGAGACATTTGAATACCTGAGATAAAAGTTGGGAGTAGTTGATGCATCATCTTGCTGTTGAAATTATCTGTTTCAGAGGACAGTGGTTGTATGCGAGTTTCATGAAGCATATCCGCGTACATATGCAGGTTTCTGTGCATATAGTCACGTATATGTTGGTTTGAAGAAAAATAGTGGGGCCAGACTCAGGATAAAAAGAGTCTGATATGGCTTTGACAGAGACCATTTGGAACAGGTTTAGGGGGAGCATATACTTCTAATAATGTATTTTTGGCATTATCTTAGAAGCTCTTGGTTCAATTTCACAGCTATTTTTTTTTGAGGTGGAACAGGTGCAGAGGGAGATCATGGTTACCGGTCTGAATGATGATTGATAAATGCTGCTAGTTGTTGATGACTATCATAGTATTTTCTTAGATATTTAGTCTCTATTTCATGCATTTCTTTTATTATCAAGGTCATGTAATGGCCTATGTTGGTTTCCCCACTGTGCCTGAGATAAATGATGTAATATTCTTGTTTTATCATGTGTAAGCATTTCGTGTATCCCCACTTGGTTGGGTGGATGACGGAATATCGGTGTATCCCCACTTGGTTGGGAGATGGATGTATGTATAGAGTCTTTGGTGATAGGAAGGTCATTTATGATGTATAAAGTCATGTTTCTTCTTGTAGAACATCTTTTTGCAGACCTTGCCTACAGTCAGGGGGGAGCATGGACAGCACGACAGTGCAAAGACTTCTGCATGTACTCAAGGAGAGCATATCCCTTGGCCCTTGATGACAAAGGGGGAGAATGACTTTGAGTGACTTGCGGTTGCCATCAAGTGCAAAGGGGGAGATTGTTGGCATTATGACACAAGTTTGGCACAATGACACAGGCGTTGTCCTTGATGGCAACTCACTTAAATCACAAATCATAGTTTAGGCTCTCAGAATGAAGGAAAAAGAAATATATGTAGGTTCCTCTTAACCAAGACGCGTATACATGCGGGTTAGATGATGAAAAGGCATGTATACGTATGCACACACTTTCATGTAAGGAAAAGCGTGTACATGTGTGAAAACTTATTTCTTGGTCCTTGGTATTTGAACCTATGGTATCTCATCCGAAGTGTTAAACCCAGGTATTGCATCCATGGTATTGATTCTCTGCGGTTTTGGACAATGGTATTGAGTAAGGCATAAGACTATAGAAGGGGAAGGAGATCATTAGGCAAAGGCATTCTCTCAAGCATTGAATATCTGATGAAGAGCAAGATCTAGAATAATGGTCATTGGGTAATGGTGCATAGCTGGATCTGAATGAAGGAGGAACCTGAGTGCTAGAAGAAGGATAAGTTCTATTGACGGGTCAACATCTTAAGGGTTGAATAGTAGTATATCTATGTGATTTTGATCTGTTAGATTTGGCACATGACTTGATCTATAAATATGATAATCTAGGTATAACTGATGTCTGAATATGTGAAAAGGGTAAATTATCTTTGATAGATCCAGGTACATAGGTTCTGCATAGCATAGGCACATATACATGCTAGTTCATTAATTGAAAACAGCGTATATGCAAGTTGGCCTTAATACATCAGCGTATGTACGTAGGTTCTGCATATTGAAGTAGAGAACGTTTCATGAAATATGTTTTAGCTACTTCTGTTTATTGTTGTAGCGTTCTGGGTTCAGGATTGGTTCTGGTTACTGTTATTGTATTCTACTTACAACTTTACGAGAAGTGATTGGTTGATTCAGTATTGGTTTTTACAAAGGACATTGGTTGATACAAATATACTTGATGTTTGATTGATGTTATTCATAGATCCAGTCTGAAAATTTATGAAACATGGTCCTTGGAAGAAAAGAGAAGGTTGCAGCCATCTGTAGGTCAACACCTACATACTACTACCTTAACTAGTACAAGAGCTAAGGGGGTTGTAGCTCCCTTATAGGAGAAGCTCGAGAATGATAGAAGGTTGTAGCCTTCTCTAGGTAGGAACCCGCGTATTGGTATAATACTGCACCAGTACAGAAACATTGTAAAAGGAAATTTCTAATTAAAGAAGATAGAGACGAATTGCAACAAGTGGTTTTCACCCACGTTGGGTTTCCACCTTATATCTTGTGTTCTTATGTGTGATTGCCCCTTTCTTTTTACTGTTCCTCGTTATTGTTTATATGGTTTGATGCATAAGTTAATGATCAACATCTAAAGAATAATTTAAATTACAAGTCTACTGGTTATACGCTAGTTTCCTTAACTGCAGTTGTGTACATACATGGCTTTTACTAACTAAAGTAGCATATACAAATCTGATTGTGAAATGAAAAATAATTGACCTGATAATACTAATTCAACCCCCCCCTCTCAATATTATTTCCAACAACTTCCAACTATTTCTACTGTAAGTGATTAGGACCAGACACCAAAAGACAAGAGAGTGAATAATAAGGGCCTTCTAAAAATAGACTGGGGTAATTATGCCCCAGGTATACTAGCGAAGGTATCAGAGGAAGTTACACTGACCTCCAAACAACATCCTTTGCCAGTGCAAGCCCCCAAGCTTTGCAAGGGTGCCCTCTAGAAGTACCATTGAAAGTGATGCAACGTCGACCTCAGGTGCCATGGGATTCCCCTCCACAGCCATCTGTGTAGATCTCTAAGATAGGAAACTAAAGATACCAACTCGTATCAGAAGCAGGTGGAACAGTCGTGAGGTAAGATCCGACAAGTAAGAGAGGGGCTATCTCTCGTCCTTATCTTCAAAAAACCTCATGCCTAACTCCGAGTCATGGAGCTTTCCTAGTCTCCCTAATGCTATTGGATTTTCACTTTCTAATCAGAATTCTACGTTTGAAAATTTAGAGTGACCTTGGAGAGTTTACTTTCCTTTCGCCTAATGCAAGGCCCTAAATAACCTAAAACTTGTTGGTGTACTTATCAACAATATAAAAAGTTCCAGTTAATTTTATTAACACTTGATTTTAAGTGGATGTCCTTTTTAAGTCAAAGGGACAATATGGAAGTGAAACTGATGGTGTTTGTTGACACAAAATAAATTAATAAAAAACTAACGTATAGCTGATGCACTTGTTTGTTCTTCGATGAAAAACAACTTCTACTTGGGTTCTAAGAAACTTCTATTTTAGCAATAAACTTTTTCCTTTTCTTTTCTTGCAACAGACTTCACATTCACAAAAAAATATTGATGCTCTAATGATGCGAAACTATGCTAATGCAAAGTGTACATGATAATGCAAAAATTATAGATTACTGTAAAAAGAAAATGAAAGTAATTTGTTTTATAATCCAACTTAAGTGTTTTGAAAGGAATGAGAATTTTGAACACCAAATCTTTCCCAAAACAAGAAGGACTAAACACAAAAGTCCCAAATCACTCTCAAAAACCAAAAGAAGCCAAACACAAATTCAGCAAAGAAAGAAAAAACAATGTTTTTGAAGGACTTTTCTTTTTCAAAAAAATAAAATAATAAAAGCAACTTTTCAAAAGTTCTCCAAATGCTACCAAAGACTCAAATATCGAAAGCAAATCACCAGGAAACTTTGCAAGTTGTCAATTCAACATGAATGAAAAGTTAACAAAATAGATGTTTCAAGACGCACTAAATGATCCAAAAGCAACAAGAAGAGGTTAAAGACACTAATCAAGAAATCAGGGAAAGCACACTTTTAAATTTGTCAATAACAACTTTCGAAAAGCAAGAAGAAGTGAATGGCCACAAACTTAACGGGAAGCAAAGCAAGCAAACCATAAAAATGAAGTTTGACACAAAGATTGCAAGCAATCTTCTGTTCTGGAAAACTAGAACAATCAAGAGCCTCTACAAGAAGCCTTGTGTGTTCAAACACAAATGATCACACTCACTGTAAAGAAAACTGAGACCAAAAACTCTTCAAAGCAGGAGAGAACTTGAAACAATAGGCTTACTGAAAACTAAAATCTGAAAACAGAAACTGACCACTCAGGAAGCACATAGGTCAAGAAACAAATCTTTCCAGATAAAAGGACTTGAAAATATCATGCAAAAAAAATGTATATGTGACTATGTCTCTACACAACTACGTGTACACGCATTTCAACCAAAAGAAACCCATGTATATAGGGCTTCAGTTCAGAGAAACTAGCATGTATATGCTTCTGTAACCTGACAAAGGTGTGTATATAAAAATTTACAAGAAAAAACAAAAAGTGAGGCCTGATGAAAAGGATCAGACTTAAAGTCTGAGTTCCTACAGGAGATGACAGTACAATCACAGTAAGCAAACTAAAATCTGAGCCCTGATTGGCACTAAATAACCTAAACTGGAAACAACAAGATTGTTGTCCCCAGCGGAGTCACCAATTATGTTAAGGGATAAAGTCCCCTAGGGCTTTGGGTTAGAACTCTAGCAGAGTAGGAGCAATGTACAACAAGTAACAAGCAAATAACTCAGAAAAAATTCTTAAATGAGCAAACTATGCGAGGATGTACATACCCGAGGGTTCTTCGTTCGGTTAGTTCCATCCAAGGTTCAAACCCTACGAAACTCCTCACGATCTTTGAACCTACAAAACCACAAATTCAAGGACATACAGTAGCATATAGATAAAGCATTATAGTGAAATCAACTTTATAACATGTAAATAGATGGCTAGTTATACATTGAGATAGTCATTCATACATAAACCATAATAACAACATTAGATGCATGAACAAAGTTGATATCAGGAACAAGACAATGTTTTCTTTATTGTAGATAACTATGATCAAAACATAGAAAGAGTTCACCAGAGTCTTCCTCTTCTAGCTCCAAGTGGAATCGTCCTCCAAGTCTGTCTAGTCCCGATCTTGAAAAGGCTCCTTCCATAGCCAACACAAGGATATCTCCCACAAGTGAAAGGATATCAACTATCAAGGAAACAAGGGTTTCCTAAACTTGGGGAAGTGCTTGAAGCACAGGGATCTTCAAGCTTGATGAGGGGATAATCTTAGTAGATTAATTCTCTATTTCCTCTCCTCCTGAAGGCCTTCCCATTGAAGTCTTTTTATACTTCTCCCAAAGTAGTTTTTTAGTTGGGAAACAGTTGGGAACAGTTGGGCCATGGGCACTAATAGGTAATCAACATATTAAACCCATGATCTCTGCCCATAATTAAGGAAATTTAATTTTTTTAAGTGTTTGAAGACATAGATGCGGGTTGGGTATAGACTAACTTGTGTGTACATGTGTTTAATACAAAGAAAAGTCGCGTATATGCAGTCAAACATTGTTTTTTGAATATTTGGACCAAGTCTAGAAGGAAGGGTTGCCATAGGCCATAAACCAAGCATCACAAATACATAAGGTGGTATTTGGATATATAATATAAGCCCTATTTGACCTTTTACAATCAATCTCTTTGTAAAACCTCTGCAAGCCATTGCAACACCTTCAAACGCTGAAATCACCAATCGACCTCAATTTCACTCTTGAAGAAGTTGTACAGACCCCAATCAAGTTCTCATTCCATACAAGAGCCCATTCAAACTTCTACAGTTGCCGAGAACACCAATTTGAAGTTATTTCACCCAAATTCCAGGTATTTTGACAAAAAACAAGAATGGCCCTCTCATTTGAAGATGTAGAATAAAAGTTAAAAGGTTACAGTGAATGTCAGAAAACCACAGTAAAAGGAAAAAGATAAATCAGCCAGATGAAAGAGTATCAGTAAAAGTGTATCTGATTGAAAAATCAAAAGAGAATAAACACAACCAGTGGGAAGACAAATAGCATGGAAGACAGTTACAAAGCATACGGATAAAATAAATTCATGTCAAGGTGAAGATAGATGAAAAAACAGAGCAATCAAAGTAAACAATAAAATTAAGCATGGATTAAGTAAGGGTTAAATAGAGATGAATAAAATTAAGGTTAAAAGATAAAATCAGAGTAGGAATGGTACATTTTCCAGAAATTTCGTGTTTAAGCCATAATTTTACAAAACCTATTGTGGAAAATCCAAGATGAATTTTGAGAAACTGGAGGAGATTTGTGTTCCTAAATGGGCAATCTACAAAAACCTATCTCACCTTTTACATTGGTATTAAAAAAGGTGAGATAAATTCATATCTTCACAGCCTGTTTTTTAGAGTGTGCAAAGTCTTGTTTTTGACACCTTTTTGAAGAGAATATTGTGAACAGATGGAGGTGAAATTGTGGAAACTGAAAGAGGTTTATTTCAATCGCATAGTTTTACACAATACCCTCTTTCAAGTTTTACATATCTATAACAGATTGAGATATACAAAGGCATCACTGGACCCTACTTTTGCAAAATTTCTGGGGCAGAATGCAAAAAGGAAGGATGTAGTTAGTGACTTGGAAGTCTCATCATCAATTAAGAGTTTCTATCAAATTAGAATTTCTCTTCTTTGTCACAATAAATCCATAAATATAGTGCCAAATAGATTCATTGGTTTTGAGTGTCCTTTATTTAATTTCTATATATGTAAAAAAATTTGAGATATTTGTAAAACCAATCTTGATATTTTTTCAAGATATTTCAGTTTAGAATTTGTATAAATACTTCTTCATTTGAAGTGTTTTGGGTGGATTCTATTAGGAATTTCTATATAATTTTTTATCAGAATACTCAGAAGGTTATTGTATCATTTACTAAGCCAGCAAGCTGGATTGATAACTAAAGATCAAACATTTCCAATGATTCATGTGTTGAGTGAATTTCAGACAAGTATTTTCATGTGTTATTGTCATTTTTCTCAAAGTTATTCATAATCTTTAATCTGTTTCTCAATCTAAATGTTATAACTAGAATACTACTTCAAAACTTGTTTAATTATACTCTAGCTTAACAGTTATGGATTTAAATTTTTTCTTCTGATATTTAAATTAAAAAATTCTTAATTCCTTTTTGGTTTATATTGATTTCTTGAATATCCAGGTTAAAGGATTCTTAATTTCCCTTTGATATTTGATTACTCCTTCATTCCTCATTCATTATACATGTCTGAGAACCCTTAACCTCTCTCTCACCCCAAGTGAAACCCTTTCACCCCTCTGTCTCAAAGATTTGAAAAACACTCTGCTATATTGCCCTTGCAACATTCCCTATAGTGAGTTAATCCAATTTTTCTTCCCTATTGTTTGACTCCATAGCCCAATGGTCTAAAAGACATCATTTTCTCCATCTGTCTAAGCAGATCCCACCACCCAATCTCAAATACAAATCAAAAACCCCTTGAATAATCATAACTATCCTAAAAACATCTTAACTAAAACAAAGTTAAATTTTAAAGATAGAGCCCTCTCTTAGCATCAGGAAGCCTAGGTCCTAATATCCAAAAGTGGTTTGCGGTTACCTTTGATTTTTCTTTCTTTTTACTTCAAAATAATTATCAAAGTGGTAACATTTCTGGCAACCATACTGGGGATGACCTACATTTTCCTTAAAAATATTTTACAGGTTCAGACCTGATCTATGATGGTGGACAATGATGACACACACAAAGGTTAAAATCATCCACCTGGTGACTCCAAATCAATTTCATAATCAAGACTCCACTGGAGGAATGAACCGGAAAGAACAATATGGGAAGATCAGGTTTCTATCCTGGATTGTTATCCAAGACATCATGTTTTTTCTGATCAAGAAGGTTTTTCAATGTATATTGTATCTTAGAGAAGATCTTTGATTAGTTTTTAATTATTTTCCTCTAAAAATTTTAAATATAAAATCTCCTTACACATTTGAGCAACATTCTTTTGAATCTTATGATGATCATTTTCCAATCAAGAAATCTCAAATAATCAAGAAGGATCTTACAATCCCTGTACATATTCATGTACCTTGGAAAGTTCCTAATAGGTATAAGCCACTCATCTAACCTCCTACAATTGATGTTTTCCTTAAAAATTATTACAAGAATCTTCCTAGGTTTGATGGAAAGGATGGAAAAGTCATTGCTCAAAAATATATTCAAGGTTTTGAGAACTATCTGGATTTCTTTGAGATTGATGAAGATGATGTTAGAATCAAACTTTTTTCTCTCTATTTGCAAAGTAGAGTAAAGAGTTGGTTCAAGAATCTACCTATTGCAAGCATCTCAAATTTCTAAGAGTTTGTCAAATTTTTCTTTGATAGATGGATAATCAAAGTCAATCTTTTTGTGATCATAGAAGAATATAATCAGTTAAAAACACAACCAAATGAAACAATACAACAATTTTCTGACAAATTTAATCAAATCTATTATTCAATGGCATCAAATATAAGACCTCCTCCTGATTCAGCTCTCTTGCATTATCCAAAAGCATTTGATCTAGAGATAGAATTTCAGCTAAGAGAAAGAAACCCCTCAACGTTGGAACAGATGCAAAACATTGCAGTAGATGTAGAAGTTAATCTGAAAATTAGAAGAGAAAAGTTGAAAGTAGGAGTGGAGAAGAACAACATTGCAGAGGTAAAACTCGACATTTTGGTAAGAAAAATAGAGGAAAGGATACAAATATCACCATGAAAGATAAAATTTTTGTTCAAAATCACCATGACACATTTATTTCACAGAAAGAAGAGGTTGATAGCCATGAACAAATTCCTACTAACTCCAACTACCATATATCAGAAGATAGATTTATAGAGCAATATGTGGAGAGGCGATCTGCTGATGTAATGTGTTTCTTTGATGACATTACTTCTTTTAATGATTCGCCTAAATATGATCAGTATGATGATAATTATGTTCTTCCAATCCAAACTAATTTTATAGAGCAATCAAAAACTAGTTTGGGAAATAAAGAAATTTAGTTTCAGAAGCTCGAAAATAGTGATCATCTTATTCATATCAGCTATGAAAGTGAGGACGAAAGTGCAAAGAATTTGGAAATAAGTGAAGCTTCTTTGCCTTCTTTTTTTTCTTCATTTCGATTCAACAGAGAAAACTTTAAAGCAATAAAAAATCAACAGCCTTTAGGTATTTATATTGACAACAAAGAAGACAATGAAAACCTTAATCAAGATTCTTCAGTTTCACAAGTGCAGTTATCAAATTCTATTGATACGTCTGATCACATGACACATGAAAGTTATATACCACTATGTTTTGAATCATTTCAGTTTTTAAAGGAAATATGGTATAATATCTCCAAATAAAGGGATGAACAACATGCAGAAATCCATGAAGTCCCATTAAAACCCATATGTAATAGTTTGCAGCAATCCTTCCATAGGGTAGAAACATCATCACAAAGCTTATCTGAAAATCTGCAGGGTGATAAAAATGAAAATGACATTTCACTTTCGTGGCATGGACGCCATCTAGAACAATTGTACAGTTGCTTAGACAAGTTAAACATTAGTGTATATATCTTGGAAGATCCTTTTGTACAGTTTCTAGAGTCAGCAAAGGAAATCAAGTATTTCCTTATCTTCTCATTTTTTGACAAGGTTATAATTGGTTTTAGAATCTTAGTTTTGATCACAAACAAGCAAATGTAGCAAAATACATCAAATTACATAATTCTTGAATGGTTTCATTGGTTGTTTCATTTTCCCTAACCAACAGTTGAACAACTTATTAGAGTAAGTAGGTAGAAACTCAATTTATTTTAGTTTTCAGTTTTCATCAAGTTATGAAATAATTCATTAGAAGTTGAAGCCTAGAAAGAAGGTCCTAAAGATCTTAATGATCTATTAGATTGGTTTAAGAATTGCAGTGCTTTCTTTCAGTTTCATATCATATTTCAGTTTGCAGAAAAAGGTGTATTTTCAGTTCAAGATTTTTAGTCACAAAGATTATACAATAAAGCATATACATTTTTGGGATTGGCCCAATGGATCATGCTACTAGTCGACAGTGTTCTTGACATCTCACAAGGAGATGCCATCCCCATGTGGAGCCACTGTTAGGGTCCTATAATAATAGGATTGATAATTTTGAATTGACTATGGTCAGTATTGTAATATTGTACATACTTTTTATTTCTTCAAATGTATTCCCAAATTCAAAAATGTAAAGAGGGTATGTCCTAAAAGAACAATCAAAGGACAAAAATAAACAAAGATCAAAAAACTGAAAAATATGAACCCCACAAAAAGAGATAAAAATAGATCATGAAAGTGTGCAAATTCAAATGCCACTACTATTTTATTTTTTTCTGCAAATAATGACTATGTGTATCTTGTTCAAAATGCCATAATCCATGATAAGTCAAATAGCTTAATCTTGACTTTTCATGCTTTAAGTTTAATGTTGATAGATAGAGAATAAAGATCTAGCCAAATAGTTTAATCCTAGCAGATCAATAGTTAAAATAGAGAATGATATGGAGCTCATCAGCTTAATCGGAGCCCTTGGAAGATATAAGGTTAGAAGTATATAGTTCGTTTTATAAAATAAAAAAGAATGATAAGGGTCTACTAGCCTAAATGCAACCAAATAAGTGAAGAAAAAAAATGTTAGGGTAAGTAATGGGTAAGTATAAGAAAGGTTGTTGATGTATAAAGTTGATTGGACAAAAGCACATCTATCATGCATAATCATATGTTTCAATGTGCAAGAGCAATTAACGAAGCAAAAAGAGAGGTTTACAAGTTGATTTAATTGAGTCCTCCTCATTTGTTTCATCCCTATACTTACTAATTTCCTCATCCACAAGTATGTTCTAGAACTAAAAATCCTTCAAGTCATAAAGGCTCAGAGAATTTCTCTGACTTTTGGTGGGAGTGGACCCTCGCCTTAATGGCTTATGGACACAAAGTGTTAGAATTCCCTTCATAAAAGTCATTTCCCTTCATTACCCTAATAAAACCCCTTTTCCTGAGGTGAAAATCCATTTTCCTATGAAAAGTAGAAAACCCCATGTTAAATTCCCTTTCACTCAAAATACGAACAAAAAGATTTTATCCTAAGTATAAGTGTATGTAAAGGAAAAACAGAAATATTACATTATACTTAGTATTATTTTCATTCCTCTCATTTCAATTCATATTAATTTCTAACTTAATAATATAGCTCCTGATATACCCTTTTTCCTCGTATATAAATAAATCCCCGTATATATTACCCCTACACTTAGTTTAACTACAAACTATATTTTTACACTATCCCCCCGAGAAAACCCTCTTAACTCACTAATTCTCCATAAAGTTAAGATACTCCTCCATTAACCCTGTCTAATCATTTAATCCCATGTTTAACTCCATAATAATAAAAAACCACCATTACTTAAAGCCTTAGGCCCTCGTAAAACCTTTGCCCATTTCATCCATGCTAATCTATCACTCGATTGTCATCTGATCATCACCACCAAAATCTAATGATTCACAGCCATATTGGGCTCACCCGATATCTGACCTTTACCCACCTCATAAAGTGGTTTTTCCTGGACCCTTATCTGCTATGTGTCAAGCATTAAGGTAGATCGGGTGACCTTGCCAAAATATTGCCTCCTCGATAAAGTGGTGCGATGGCTTGGGAAACCACCTCCCCGCCTAACTCGAAAAAACCACCCACCATTCATTTGTAATTCGCCCTCCAAAAAATGATCATTGTTCACTAAAAAGGTCGAGAATCCCTATTTTACCTTTTCAATAAATTTCTTTGTAAAACTTTTGAAGACATTTCGACACCTTCAAATGCTGAAATCGCTAATCGACCTCAATTTCACTCCTGAAGAAGTTGCAGAGACCCCAATCAAGCCCTCGGTCCATACCAGAGCCCATTCAAACTTCTACAGTTGCCAAGAACACCAATTTTAAGTTATTTCACTGAAATTCCAGGTCTTTTGAGAAAAAACCAGAACAACCCTCTCATTTGAAGATGTACAGTAAAAGTTAAAAGGTTACAGTGAAAGTCAAAAAGCACAGTAAAAGGAAAAAGATAAATCTGCCAGATGAAATATTATTAGTAAAAGTGTATCAGATTGAAAATTCAAAGAGAATAAACGCAGCCAACGGGGAGAAAAATAGCATGGAAGATAGTTACAAAGCATACAGATAAAATAAATTCATGTCAAAGTGAAGATAGATGAAAAAATAGAGCAATCGAGGTGAACAGTAGAAGTAAACATGGAGGCAGTAAGGGTTAAATAGAGATGAAGACACTTTCACTAGCAATAATGAAGTTTATCAAAAGTAAAGGTTAAAATAGATAAAATAAAATTAAGGTTAAAGGATGAAATCAGGGCAGGAATGTTACATTTTCCAGAAATTTCTTGTTTAAGTCATAATTTTTTAGAAACTATTCTGGCCAGTCCAAGGTGCAATTTGAGAAACCAGAGGAGGTTTGTGCTCCGAAAAGGCCAATATGCAATATCTCACTTTTTACACGGGTATTACAAAAAGGGGGATAAAGCATATATTCACAACCTATTTTTCAGACTGTGCAAAGTCCTGTTTTTGACATCCTTTTGCAGAGAATATTGTGAACAGTTGGAGTTGAATTTTTGGAAACTCAAAGAGTTTTATCTCAATAACTTACTTATCTACAATAAACTCTTTCACGTTTTACATATCTATCTTGGATTGGGATATACAAAGTTATCACTGGACCGTAATTTTGTAGAATTTTTGGTGCAGAATGCACAAAGGAAGGAGGTACTTAGTGACTTGGAAGCCTCACCATCAATTAAGAGTTGCTATCAAATTAATATTTCTCTTCTTTGTCACCATCAATCCATAAATATAGTGCCAAATATATTCATTAGTTTTGGGTCTCCTTTATTTAAGTTCTATTAATTTAAAATAGTTTGAGATATTTGTGAAACCAATCTTGATATTTTTTCAGGATATTTCAGTTTATAATTTGTATAAATACTTCTTCATTTGAAGTGTTTTGGGTGGATTATATTAGACATTTCTATACATTTTTTTATCAGAAGACCTAGAAACTTATTGTATCATTTTCTAAGCAAGCAAGCTGGATTCATAAATAAAGATCAGACATTTCCAATGGTTCATGTGTTGAGTGAATTTCAGACAAGTATTTTCATGTGTTATTGTCATTTTTCTCAAAGTTATTCATAATCTTTAATGTGTTTCTCAATATAAATGTTATAACTAGAATACTACTTCAAAACTTGTTTAATTACACTCTGTCTTAACAGCTATGCATTTAAATGTTTTCTTCTCATATTTAAATTGAAGAATTCTTAGTTGCCCTTTGGTTTAGACTGATTTCTTGAATATCTAGGTTAAAGGATTCTTAATTTCCCTTTCATATTTGATTACCCGTTCATTCCTCATTCATTATCCGGGTCTGAGAACCCTTAACTACTCTCTCACCCTGAGTGAAACCCTTTGACCCCTCTTTCTCAAAGATTTGAAAAACACTCTACTATATTTCCCTTGCAACATTCCCTTTAGTGAGTTAATCTAGTTTTGCTTCCTTATTGTTTGAATGCATAGCCCAATGGTATAAAATACATAATTTTATCCACCTATCTAAGCAGATCCCACCACCCAATCTCAAATACAAAACAAAAACCCCTTGAACAATCATAACTATCCTAAAAACATTTTAACTAAAACAAAGTTAAATTTTAAAAAGAATGCCCTCTCTGAGCGCTAGGAAGGCTACGTCCTGATCTCCAAAAGTGGTTTGTGGTTACCTTTGATTTTTCTTTCTTTTTACTTCAAAATAATTATCAGAGTGATAACACTTACATAGTTAATGCAAATTACAAACAAACAATTCATAATACATCAAAAATTGTAACAAAAATAAAAAAAAATGGTTTGGTATGTTTTCAACATTCCATATATTAAATACATGAAACAATTAATGTAAACATTACATGCTACCTCTTTATTGACATCGAACGAAGAATTTTATGTTTATAACGAATATTGGCTAGCTCTTGTAAATGCATCCAAGCTCTCCAAGTAGATTGACACCATTAGCTACCATTAGAAGGTCCTTCTTCCAAATTCGGTCATATTTCCTTGATGTTCTTAGCTACAAAAACATCTCTAAGAATTGATAAAACATTATCTTTACTTATCTTTCATGCATGATAAACCATAAACTAGGTGAAGTCTTTGCACCTAAGAAAATACTCAAAACATGAAATCATGGGGGATTTGGCAAAGAATCTTTCAAGGTACTTTATTTGTTACCTAGTCCATGTGATATTTATTGATTCCACAATAAGGCATTAAAAATTTAACTTTTGTTTTCCATACTATTTAATATGACCATTAGGAAATGCATTGATTGTGTTCCTATATCTTGTATAATTACAAACAATTCTTATTATGGTATGTGGATATCACCTAACAATCTAGAAGAAAAAAATAATCTAATAAATGAAATAGTAGATATTAAATCCAATTTATTTCAATGACAAAAAATATATAAAAAAAATAATATTATATAAATAATTGTCTTGTATACCTCTTAATTTGTGTCATAAATGTGTTTGGGATACCTTTAAATACCTATAGGTTGACCAACAATACTTTCCTATAGGGAAGACTTATCTTCACTCTTTATATATGGTTCTATCATAATAGGTACTTATTGATCTATTGATTCCCAAAAAACACTGTCAATTTCTTCCATAAAATCAACTTCAATTCTATCACACCAACTATTTTTACTACTACAAATTACAAGATTACACATTTGAAGCCCATGTTCTTTTATAATTATAATTATAAGTAAATAAATATAACCAATATTGAGATATTAAAACATTGAAATCTTAAAATAAAAAGGAAAAAATATGTTTGCACTATCTTTCCAAAGGGTTACATTTGGTTGCAAGTTTTAAGTCCCATTCTTTATGTAATCCTTTCTACCTATCGACCTATTGGTTTTTCTTTCTCTTTATGCTTTTGCATTTCTTCCAGAGAAAGCAACAACTCCAATAATCGATATCTTGAAGTGTGGGATGTTTTTAAAATGATCATTCATGATTTATTATATGCATATAATAATTCCATGTATAAATGTCAACATATGTGGTTAGTGCTTTCTCTTATTTGATTAGATTATTTATGTAATCCAAATTGTGAGAGGTGCCAATGCCCAAATTGACCTTATTTGACATTAATTTCTATTTAGTCAAAATAATAAACCCAATTTATAAATAGAAAATTCAAATAGTTAATCAACCTTTATTAACGATAAAATAAAAATAAAATAAATTTGCCTTATTCTCATACACACACACACACACACATATATATAAACACTGAGCCACTATAATCACCCTTAATACATAATTAGTAATGTTTTCATCATCCTTCATACATGCATATGCATGCTTTCCCTTCATAGGACTCTTGTTGATGTCATCAGACTGCATTGGTTCTGCCTCTGATTGCACAATTTTATTTTTGTGATAAGTAGTCTCTTTCACCATGATGTATTGGTTTCTCATATAATTGCACACTTTTCTTTTTGTGCTAATTAGTGTGCTTCACCATGAAGTCATTTTGGGGCATACATATATTTATAATTATCATATATGTTCATATAAATCAAAATGAGAAACCAATTAAGTTTTTCTAATAATTTTATTAGAAATATTATCTTATAAATTTCCTATTATAATTTTATAATCATTTTGTTTTATAGTTGTTCTAATTTATTCCTCAATATTAAAAAATAAATAAATATCTAATAATCATTGGAATAATGTTGAAATTATGAGTCTAGATAGAGTTGATGAGTTGTGTCCTAATAGTTAGTGTTTGAGTATATCTGTGATGAGTTGTGTCTTCGTAGTTACTGTTGTGAGTTGGTGATCGAAATTATTTGGATCTAGATTATCCTAGAGGTTTTCTATGTGTCCCTATATAATATACTAGTTTTCCAACTATTTTGATCAATGAGAAATGTTTTATTCATATGCATCTCTTTGATTCTATACTTTGGTATCATATCCAAAGTGGGAGATCTAGAGAGCTTCAGATCTGAGAGTCGGGATGCCAAGATCTGTGACTGATGTCCCGTTGTTTGGTTTCATTTGTCCATAAAGTTGTGTTTGAATATAACTAAAATATATGAAGGAGAGATTGAAGTTATGGTGGGTGCGATCGGGATTGTTTCATCTTGCTTTGTTGTTTTGTTGGCTGAAAGTCACAAATGAATCTGCCTGTGGTTGTTGCAAATTTTCAAGTCGTTTCTCTCCAATTTTTTATATTGTTGGCTGAGAACGTAGTCAGATCTCTGACTAGTGTTGTCCATTTCTCTTGTAAGGGCCCTAAGTGCACAAACCTTCATCACACAGGGTCATGGTTCATTAATGCTAGCTATAGTAAATGTTGTGGATCAGTGATTTGATGAAATTTTATGTAACCATCTCCTCCCACATGTACCCACTTTCACTGGCTTCCTCGTGGTAAATATCAGCTGAGGATCACTATGATAAGTCTCAACCTTGTATATGAACTTAGGGAAATGGATTCGATAAAAAATGGCCTTACAAACCTCCCTTAGGTGTTATAGGACCCTCAGGAGCTAATTCACAACTCCAGGTGCCCAACCCCTGAGTTAACCTGGACTCTCAATGAATTAAACTCCATTCACTCCATTGACAGTGAATGCATGTGAGTGGAACCCTTCATTGTCTCAAAAAATTCTTGCAATGGAGAGACTGCAGACTTTTTTAGCTAGTTTTGTGTTAGAGACTACAAGATTTAAGCCACTTTTTGAGGGCTAGTCTCCAAACCATGACCCTGAACTTGATGAGACATTTTGAGAGAATAATTTACACCAAGACAAAGGATCTAACAAAAAACTTGATTAAGGAATTGTCCTAGCCAAGCCTAAACATGGCATTCATTCCATCTAACACATGATGAAAATGCAACCTACAGGTCATGAATGCAAGTTTGAACATAAGGATCTGAAAAGTTATCTGAGGTTTAACAATAATGGTCATTGCCTTCTAACATTAGTTGTCATAACATCAATTTGGTCTTGCATTCCTTATTCATTCATTTACAAGTAAAATTCTAGGTCCCTATAATACTAGTGTATCCATGTTATTGTTATTGTTTTTCCCATGTAGCCCCATTATTGTTATTGTTGTTCCCCATAGAAGCACACTATTGTTATGTTGTGCCCTTACATTATTATTGTTATGAGGCTCTCATTATATTGTGACCCCTTAGACTCATATATATATAGTGGAGATATTTTCATTTGTATCATCCAAGAATTGTTCATTCATGTAATTTAAAGTGGGTTTCGCCCCCTAAGAGGATAATTTTTAAGACGTTGATATATCTATTTGTGAGTTGGTTGCATAACATTTCGTATCAGAGCTTTGGATTCTACGGTTTCGCTTCTTCAAACATGTCATTGTGGAATTTGTTCTATAAATGTTTTTCTATGAAGATTCAGATGTTGAAATTTCAACCACATGGAGCCTAAATATTGGTGAACCTTGTATATGAATTTCATATATTGTATTGCTATATTTTTGGAGATATGATCTAAGGAAGTTAGGTTTTTTGTAGGATCCAAAATTCCATCTCAAACAGGTGATCTAGGGAAAATCATCATAACTTTGCCTCTAAGTATTGGATTTGAATTTCATAAACTGTGACCGAAAGAGGACAAAGGGTGGTGTTTTTGGGGTCACTTTCAAGGCCAAATTTTGAAACCATGATATGTGGAACTCCGTACAAGTTTTCTCTACTGAACTAGTCTATAATCAGGCCATCGTGGGAGATTGCGCATAACTCATTCTTGAAGAATCCAATATTTTTATGACTTGTTGGGTTGTAAAGAAGACCCAAAGGAATATTATAGGAATGAATTTAAGAACTTGGAGATATGAAATTACAGAGTTACAACCATTTCAACATCGAGCTCCTAAAGAAAGAAAAAGGTGTGCATTTTGTTTTTTAAATTGCATAACTTTTGTTTGAAAAATAAGTTTGAAGTTATTCCAAGGGAATATTGAAGCATAGATATCAATATTGGGTTCTGAGATTCCTCCTAAGAAAAATAATTCTACACCCATTAAGCCCTCATAAATCTCTACTGTGACGCATGAAAAGGAAGAATTGCATCATGACATATAAAAATTACGGGACCAAGTGCATCAAATTTCACTTTCACAAAGAGCAACCCAAGATGAAATAAAAGGCAACATGTATGGTTTAAAATAAGGCATGGAAGGTTTGAACAATGGAGTGGAAGATAATATGGATGGTTTGGAAGAACACATGGAAGGTTTTAAGGAAGGCTTCGCAAAATAGTTGCAAGAAAGGCTTCCTAATCCTGACAAGGTAATCCAAGAAAATCATGATGAGGAGAAATGGATTATAAATTAAGATTATAGAGACTCCAATGTGGGGTTTAATAACCAACACAGTCCAAATATAGATATGACAAATTTTTATGTCAAGGATCTGGTAACATGGATACTACATATGGAGCAATATTTTGATCTACATTATGTGCAACTCCCACAAAAGGTATGTATTGCATCTTTATATTTAGAACCCAATTAATCTGTATGGTGTAGATAGATTCGTTCTCATAAACCACTTGTCACTTGGTCAATGTTTATAGAGGAAATGATCTCACATTATAAAGATACAAGGAGAAACACCTTCTTTAGTCAAATGATAAATCTCAAAGAAAAGGGTTCAATGGTGAAGCACATTGAAGGCTTCAAAAAATTGAATTTTAAGGTAACTAATATTCCAGAGGAGCATAGGATTGATGTGTTCATAGGGACTTTAAAATATTACATCCAACATGAGGTTCGTCTTTGGGAACCTAATTCATTGGAGAAGGCATTCTGGGTGGAAATAAAAGTTGAAAGAAAAATTATGGCAACAAGGAAGTCTACCACTCACAACTATAAAGATGGAAGTGTTGTTGCTCTTAGTCTTCCACAACCAACAAGGTTGACACCACAAAAATTGGAGGAAAAAAGAGAAAAAGTTCTTTGTTATATTCATGATATAAAATAAACTAAAGGTCATAAGCGTGCTAAGAAGAAATTATTCTACATAAACTATGAACAGGAGGAATAAAAGGAATAAGAAACATCAAAAGTGGATGATATACACCAGGAACTAGCCCCATAGAAAGAAGAAATGAACCTGACCATATCTAGTAATGCATTGGTAGGAATTACCACTTAAACTCTCAAGATAGAAGGATATATCAAGAATAAAAAGGTAATAGTCATGATTGATTCTGGCATCACCCATAATTTTATTCATTGTAAGATAGCCAAAGAATATAATTTCTTCCTATATCCATCACTAGAGTCTCAAGTGATGGTTTCTAGTGGAGGAACTATAGATTGATTTGGAAAGTTCCCTAATATCAAGATAACCATGGGGGAATATCCATTGAATAGTACAATTATTTCCATTCCAATGGTTGGTGTTGATGTTGTACTAGGAGTCAAATGGTTACAATCTTTGGGGACGATAGCCTTCAATTTTCAAGAACTTTTCTTGATTTTCTTTCTTGGGAAGGAAAGGAGGTTGAATTAAGGGATATCATAGGGAAACTGGGAAATATAATCAGCTCTAATGGAATGACAAATATTTTGAATAAATAACAATGGGGCGTAATTGCACTATTATTCTCTCTAGGGGTTCAAGCATAGAAATCACCTCTTTCTCTAGATCTCTAAAAAGTATTAGACAATTACTCCAAGGTGTTTGAAACTCCCAAAGGCTTGCCACCTATTTTTTATCATGATCATGCGATTCACTTGACTCCAATAATTGTTCCTCCAAACATCAAACCTTGTAGATATATTTAAATAATGAATCCATACATGTGGGGAGATTTTTAAATAAGAGAAGAATAACCTGTTAATAGAATTTATTTAACTCAACGTTTTGGGCTTCCAAGTGAGTGCATCCTCACCAGATACACCAATTGTTTAAGTGGTGATTAATGATGTATCATAGAGCAAAACTTATGCATGTATATAGCTTCTGGAAAGGATCAATAAGATATGATCCAGATTTATTTGATATGTCAGAAAAATTATAGTTTATATTTATTTTATTGTTTATTAATGGTTCATATTATTAGTGGATTTAATTGTTTATAGATATCCTTATGCCAAAAAGGGTGAAATTGTATATATGGTTTTAGAAATGCTAGAGGCTGGTATAATTCAACCTATTCATAGTTCTTTATCTAGTCCAGTAGTATTGGTGCATAACAATGATCGATCATGGTGTACGTTACCGGATTATAGGGAGCTCAACAAGCTCACTATTAAAGATAAATTTACCATTCCTATCATTGATAAATTGTTGTATCAATTAAATGGAGAAATTTACTTCACCAAGTTCTATCTTCATACAGGATATCATCAAATTAAAATGAGGACTGAAGATATTTTGAAAACAACACTCAGAACTCATGAGGATCATTATGAACTTTTGGTCACGCCTTTCAGCCTCACCAATGCACATTCCACATTTCAAGGTTTCATGAATTCCATTTTCAAACCTTTCCATATAAAAATTGTGTTAGTAGTTTTTGATGATATACAAATATACAACAAGTCTTTGAAGGACCATGTTCAACATGTTGACAGGGTGCTCGAACTTTTGGAGGAGAAGAAATTATATGAAAAAACCTTCAAATGTTTATTTAGAGTATAGGACGTGTAATATCTTGGGCATGTTGTATCTCGTGAGGGTGTTAAGGTAGACCCTAACAAAATTAAAGACATTAAGGAATGGAAAATCCCAATAACTATAAAACATCTTCAAGGATTTATTGGGTCGACAAGTTATTATCACAAGTTTGTTAAGAATTATGGGAGAACAGTGGCACCTCTAGTATAATTACTGAAGAAAGATGCATTTTATTGGACTCCAAAAGTAACAAAGGCCTTTGAACATCTTAAAGAGGCAATGTTCCAAGAACCAGTCTTAGCTACACCAGACTTCACAAAAAAAATTGTTGCGGAATTTGATGCTTGAGGAAATGGAATTGGTGTGGTTTTAATGCAAGAAGGAAGACCCATTTATTTTGAAAGTCATCCAATAAAAGGAAATTATTTACAGAAGAATATTTATGAGAAGGAAATGTTGGTGATACTACATGCACTAAAACAATGTCGACCTTACCTAATGAGGGGACACTCTAAGGTAAAACAAATCATCATAGTCTTAAATAGTTTTTGGAACAAAGATTGTATTCAGAAGAGAAGAAAAAATGGATGACAAAGATGATCCAAATTGGATCCTAAAACACTCTCTAATTTTTCATGAACTCTGTAAAATTCATGCCAAAGTTTCAAAGTCTTATAAATATCGAGCTTATCAGGAATATCCTCGAAACAGTTGTAATTTGTGAACAGCATGGAGAAACAAGGACCCTCAGTCAAGCATGTAGACCGTTGGCCCAAGGTAACAGGTGTTGTCATGAATTGGCAAAATGGTAGGTCTTTTCGAGAAACGGGGGTGGTTTCTGATATGCAATTAGCACTGAGTTCCTAATCGCATATCGTGGAGCAAACTGCTCAGAGAAGGAAAATCCTCGAGTGCCTGGACCCGAAATGAATATGAAATGGAGAAAAGTGCCATTTCGGTTTTGTCGGAGCAGGGTTCCACCAAACTTGTAGGATATCCGAAGGGATTCGAGCTGGTAAGTGGTTTCAACCTAGTGTCACCCGATGGCACACAGCGAGTGACACGCATCCAGCAGAAGAGAGAGAAAACTATGCATCTCAGATGGGTAACCATCAAGCTACTTAACCGCCCAATATGCATTACAACTGTAGGATTTTGGGGCCCCAGATCAACGAAGGAGATGTGTCCTAATAAATGACAGGATTTGACAAGATTATAGAGAAAGATCACATGGGATTTGAAGTCTGACATGGACAATGAGTTGGCAAAGATTCGTGTTTCGCGGGCATTCTTGCATTAAACGGAAATAATGTTTGATCAAACATTTCCAAGAGAACTGACAGTTAGTTCGTTACGAAAGAGGTGGCCATCTCCCTGTGAGGCATTAGACAATGTTGATTATGCAGAATAGAGGAATTCAAACAGATAGGGGCAAGAGAACCGAAATGCTGGGAAGTGGAAACAAACAATCGAAAAGTAGATTGGCTTTAATGCCATGAACTGACATAGAAGAGATAGAGTTAGTTAGACACAGAAAGCTAAGAGAAAAAAGAAGGAGCCGAGCTGACCTGCAGAAGCAAAAGGTAGCATGGAGCCAGATAGAGCTAGAGAGAGTCAAAGAGAGTCTATATACTCTAGAGAAGGCTTGGGAGGTTCAAGTGAAGTCCTCCGTACATGCCTATCATGTATGAGTCTGAGATTGGACTCATACTATTGTGAGCAGTAGAGGTTGAGTTTCAGTAAGGAGAGTCTGTGTGCTCCAGGGACTTGGGAAATCCAAGTACAGTCCTACTAATTTATGTATGCTGTGTGAGACTCAAATTGAGCTCACTACTGTAAAAGCTCTGCTTTGAATACATAATAGAGAGGCCTGTTGGGTTGTGTTATATTCTTTCCATGACTAGTCTACGTAGTTAACTGGGGGGTCAGAGGGGGGGCGTAGCCCCCCCTCCATTGCACTGATTGTGTAACGGGGGGGTTCACTCGGGGTTTGAGGTGTACTCGTAACCCCACTTTATGGGGTCTGATGTAGCGCCCCAAAAAATTTTGGTTTTGGACCCTATGTTAGGTTGGGCGGATCCACCTATGGTTTTGTGCATGATTTTCACACATGTTTTTTGGATGAGATGGTTTTCGATCCATGGTATTGGACGCACTGTTTTTCGGTCGATGGTATTGGATGCCTCAGCATGTATAAATATGTATTATAACAATGCAAGGAAAATAATGAAAAATCAAGCTGGTAGTCCTGGTTTTGGGATCCAGGGGAAAATCTCTGTGTATATGTGTTTTATGTGTTATTCTCTCGCATAGTTTATTTTCTTTGTTTTAGAATTCGTATGCAGGTAATTTCTGTACGGGGTTAAAACCTACAAGGCCACCACTGAAGGCTTGGACTGGGAGACATATCCCAAGAGTATTGGGTGAACTCCTTATTAAACTTGTTGTGTTTATATGTCTTCCTGTTATGTTTTCTCTAACTGCTTCAGTGCCTGTGTATTTCACAATCTTATCGATCCATTGTGTACAATAAAGTAGGCATATCCATGCACATGAGTCTGTAATACCTTAATTAATTGTCTTGGATCAATTCTAGATCAAGTGGTATAAGAGCTCTAGGTTACTAAGGTTAGACAATCTTGTGTTGGATTTGTTGTTGAATGTTAACTAGATCAAAGCTTAAATTAGGAGAAGGAGAGTTGGTTGAAGCTAACCAAGAAATTTGAAGAGTCTATCTTAAGAGGAAAATGTCAAAAAAAATCCCTTAGAATCAGACTCCTAGTTCATGGACAGTTTCTTGACCATGGAAGCCATGGTAGAAAAAATATATAGAGAATTTAAGAGAGGTAGAGATGAAGATTTATCAATCTCCAAACAAGATAAAGGAGCAGAAAAATCTCTCCTCCATGAACACTCTAAAAGCAAAGGGAATGAAGAAAAACTTCCCACACCTCCTAATAGCCCTAAAAATAAAAAGCAAACATCTTTGATTAAATTAGATGTTAAATTTGACTTGTCGATATATGATGGAGAGTTGAATAAAGAGAAGTTGGATAATTGGATTAGACATATTTATGTATATTACAGGGTGTAGAGCATTGATTCAGACAAGGGTAAGATCTAGTTGGCCAACCTACGCCTTGGAGGTAGTACCTTGGTATGGTGGGAAGGCAGGACACAAGCTGACATGAAGAAGCGTGGTGAAATTCTTTCTCTCTGGAGTGAATTTGTTTCTACAATTAAAAAATAGTTCCATCCAGTAGCCTATATGTAGACAGCGATGATAAGCTGGAAAAAGCTTTGCCAATTAAAAGGGAAAAGTGTACAAGGCTACACCCAAGAATTTAGGAAAATAGATTTGACTCTAGGAATTTCTTTAAACTCACCTGAAACTCTGCTGAAATATATAGGTGGTCTACACAGCTATTTAAAGCACACCATTCTCATGTTTAATCCCACTAGAATAGATGAGGTATCTATTCAAGCTACACATCTAGAGGCTACAGGCAAGAATGTGAACCAAGAAGTTGGGGGATCATCAAAACCCACTGCAAGCTAGAATAAGGAAAAGAGAAAATAGAAATGCAAAGAGACGAAGACAAATACTATAAAAAAGACCAAATCTTCATGCACTCACTGCAAGAAGGATGGGCATGATGATGAACACTACTAGATTCTGCATCCAGAGCTGAAACCCAAGAAGTACAATGGCAAGAAGAAGAAGACTGCTACAACTATTCAAAAATATTTGGGGTTAGAGTTAGGGGATGAAACAACGATCACAGCCACAGGTATAAAAGGTAAGAATTTTGAAGCATCTAAAGATTGATACTTTGAGCTTTTTCATATTAGAGTTATTTCCAAGCATCAAAAGATTGATACTTTGTTTGATAGTGGCTCACAACTAAATTTAATTTCTGAAGCAATTGTAAAGAAGTTGGGATTACTAACCACACCTCACATGAAGCCATATCCATTAGGTTGGTTATGTGATAAAGCAAAGCTACAGGTGACTAGACAATGTAAACTTAGGTTTTCTTTTGGGTCAGCATTTGTAGATGAGGTTGAGTTAGATATTGCTCCCTTGGATATATGTGGGATTGTTTTAGGAATTCCTTACTTGTATGATAGAAAAGCTATTTTCTATATAGCAGAAAAAAAGTATCAACTCGTTAAAGATAGAATTGAATATATTGTAAGAGCTCATAAACTCAAGAATAATTATACTATCATAAACTCAGGGCAGATGAAAAGAGTTGTGAATTCATGGAAGCAATTTTTACTGATGGTTATAAAGGAAAAGAATCCTAAGAAAACCAATGTATTTGAGGGCTGTAGTTCTAAACAACAAGTTGATTTAGAAAAGGTTGCTTCAAAATATGACATAATATTTCAAGAACCTAAAGGTCTACCACCCAAAAAGGAAATAGTACATGATATTAATTTGTAGGAGGATGCTCCATTGCCTAACATTGGAATGTACAGGTTGTCCACTTTATAGAATGCAGAAATCAAGAAGTAGGTACAGGAGCTACTCAAGAAAGGGTTCATAAGACCTAGCACATCACCATGTGGGTCTCCAATTTTCTTGGAGAGAAAGAAAAATGGCTCATGAAGAATGTGCATTAATTACCGAGCACTGAATAAGATAATGATCAAAAATCATTATCCCCTTCCTTGCATAGATGATCTATTAGATCAGTTGAAAGAAGATGTTTATTTTTCCATGTTGGACTTGCATAGTGGCTATCATCAGGTCAGAGTTGTAGAGCAAGATGCATGAAAGACTACTTTCAAAACAACAAGGATTGTATGAGTGGTTGGTTATGCCTTTTGGCTTAACTAATGCTCCTTCTACTTTCATGAGAGTAATGAATGATATACTCAGACCTTTTATTGATGATTTTGTCATTGTATATTTAGATGATATTCTTATATTTAGTAAAACATGGGGAGAACATTTGAAGCAGGTAAATTAGACTCTAGATGTTTTGAAAAGAGAAAATCTTTATGTTAAACTCTCAAAATGTGAATTTGGTAAAACATATTTGAATTAGTTGGGTCATATTGTAAGGGCTGGTGAATTGAAGATAGATCCCTCTAAGGTTACAGTCATTCTAAACTAGCCTAAACCCAAATCTTCTACAGAAGTTAGAAGCTTCCTAGGAGTAGCATAGTATTGGAGAAAGTTTATTTCTAATTTTTCCCTGATTGCAGCTCCCTTACATGCTTTAACATGATTGAACAAGGTGTTTCAGTGGGGAGGAAAACAACAGAAACCCTTCGGCACCTTAAAAGAAAATATTAGTAGAGCACCAGTACTAGCACTACCCGATCTTCAAAGACCACTTGAGATTGAAACGGATGCCAGTGACTATGCCATGGGAGCAGTGTTGATGCAGCACGATAAACCCAAATGTTATCATTCTAAGACATTTAATTCTGCAGTAGTTAAGTATCCCACATATGATAAAGAATTGTATGCATTAGTACAGAGTGTGAAAAAGTTAAAACATTATTTAATGGGAAAAGGGATAGTTATACATACAAATCATCAACCACTTCAATATTTTCACTCACAAACTAAGTTGCAGCAATCAAGACACTATAGGTGGATGGGTTTTCTACAACAGTTTCATCTTGTCATCAAATATAAAAAGGTAATACAAAATAAACTTGCAGATATGTTGTCCGGAACAATCATAAATGCATCTACTATACTTAAGCATAATTCAGTATTGCATGAAAGCTACATTGAACAGTATGCTCAAGATATAGATTTTAAAGATGTATATGATGCTTTAATTCATGGCAAACAAGTAGAAGAATTGGATTATCATGTTAAGGACCAACTCTTGTATCATTTTGGAAATTTATGCATTCCACAAATTAAAAGAGTAAATATAATTCAAGAAGCACACACTTCTTTAATATCAGGTCACTTTGGTGTAAGTAAAATAGTGGCACAGCTGCAAAGATTTTGTTACTGGCCAAGAATGAATGGGACAGTTTATAGATATGTAAGAGGGTGTATTATTTCTGCTAAAAGCAAGTCCAACAATAGAAAACTAGGCTTGTACACTCCACTACTAGTTCCTTCTCATCCTAGGGAAAGTGTTTCCATGGACTTCGTTGGGGGACTACCTAAATCTAGAAAAGGTCATGACTATTTATATGTTGTTTTGGATAGGTTCAGCAAAATGTGTATTTTAATACCATGTAACAAACATATTACAGCTGAACAAACTACAAAGTTGTTCTTTCAGCATGTATGGGTTCATTTTGGATAACCACTTCCATTATATCTGATCAGGATTCCTGTTTTGTTGGGAAATTTTGGTCGAGTTTGTGGGAATTGATGGACACCAGACTGAAGAAGAGCACAACCTTCCATCCACAAACAGATTGCCAAACAGAAGTGGTCAATAGGACAGTGATCCAGTTTCTCAGAGGCTATTGCAGCAAGCATCCCAAACTTTGGGATGAACACCTATGTTATGTGCAACCTGCTTACAACCGAGCTAAACATTCTTCTACACAGAGATCTCCTTTTGAGACATGTTTTAGTTTCACACCAAGGTATTCCTTCGATTTTGCCTTTGGTAAAGACATAACAGTTGATGGACATAGTGATGTGGACAAGGAAACCAAATTCATTGAACAAATCCAAGAGATTCACCAGACAGTATAAGAACAGTTGGAAAAGAGCCAAGCCAAGTACAAGGCAAGGCATGATAAGCATCGGATTGAGAATAGTTTCCAAGTTGGTGATCAAGTCTGGCTATATATTAGCAAAGATAGAATGCAAGGTGAAGGTAAGAAGCTGAAGCGAATAAGATTTGGACCTTTCAAGATACGTGAGAAATTGGTGAGAATGATTTTCCCCTTGATTTACCAGCTTACATGCACATCTACTCAGTTGTTAATGCAGACAGCTTGAGACTATTTTAACCTTCATTGAATGAAGATCCAAAAGACCAGAGTCAATTGCCTTCTATTGGTGATCGGTTACCTGAACATCTCAATGAGTTGCAGGAAGATACAGTTATGGACAGGAAGGTGAGAACTATGCACAGAGGGGATGTTGAGTACCTTAGGATTCGGCTCAAAGGTTCAAATCAAGCAGTGCAAAATGGATAGAGATTGGGCAAGTGAGGAATATATACCCTCACTTGATTGATGCTTAAAAACCAAATTTTGGTGGTCCAAAAGATTTTTCAGTCGGAAGGTCGTGATCCAAATTGGATCATAAAACACTCTATAAGATTACATGAACTCTGTAAAATTCATGCCAAAGTTTCAAAGTCTTATAAAGATTGAGCTTATTAGAAATATCCTTGAAACAATTGTAATTTGTGAACAACGTGGAGCAATGAGGACCCTCAATCAAGCGCACAGACCGTTAGCTCATGGTAACATGCGCTGTCACGAATTAGCAAAATGAGAGGTTTTTTTGAGAAACAGAGGTGGTTTCTGATATGCGATTAGTGACAAGTCATCGAGCAAACCCCTCAGAGAAGGAAATTCCCTGAGTGAATATGAAATGAAAAAAGTATCATTTCGGTTCCATTGGAGCGGGGATCCAGCAAACCAGCAAGATGTCAAAAGGGCTTCGAGGCGGTAAGTGGTTTCAACCAAGTCCCTCCCGATGCCACACAGCGAGTGACACACATCCAGTGGAACAGAGAGAAAACCATGCATATCGGACGGGTAACCATTGAGCTACATAACCGCTCGATATGCACAAAAACCATAGGATTTGGTGGCCCTAGATCAATGGTGGAGGCGTGTCCTGATAAATGACCAGATTTGACAGGATTATAGAGCAAGGTCACATGGGATTTGAAGTCCGACATTGACGATGAGTTGGCAAAGGTTCGTGTTTCACGAGCAATCTTGGAGTAAACAGAAATAATGGTTGCTAAAACATTTCCAAGAGAACTGACACTCAGTTCATTACTAAACAAGTGGCCACTTCCCTGTGAGGCATTAGATAGTGTTGATTACGTATAATAGAGGGATTCAAATGGACAAAGGCGGGGGAACTAGAAAGCTGGGAAGCAAAAACGAAGTCTAAAAGCAGATTGGATTTAAAGCCATGAACGGACAGAGAAGAGGCAGAGTTAGTTAGATGCAGAAAGCTAAGAGCAGAAAGAAGGAGTCGAGCTGACCTGCAGAAGCAAAAGGCAGCATCGAGTCAAACAAAGCCAGAGAGAGTCAGAGAGAGTCTGTGTACTCCACAGAGGGCTTGAGAGGTTCAAGCGAACTCCTCTGTACATGCCTGTCATGTATGAGTCTCATATTGGGCTCATACTACTGTGACCAATAGAGGTCGAGTTTTAGTAAGGAGAGTCTGTGTACTCCAGAGACTTGGGAAATCCAAGTACATTCCTACTGATTTATGTCTGTTGTGTAGGACTCAAACTGAGCTCACTATTGTAAAAGCTCTGCTTTGAAAACATAATAGAGAGGTCACCATTGAAGGCTAGACCAGGAGACGTAGCCCAAGGGTATTGGGTGAACTCCTTATTAAACTTATTGTGTTTATATGTTTGCTTGTTATGTTTTCTCTAACTACTTTAGTGCTTGTGTATTTCAGAATCTTTTCGATCCGTTGCATAAAATAACATAGGCACATCCATGCACATGAGTCTGTAATACCTTAATTAATTTTCTTGGATCAATTCCAGATCAAAAGATGTTGGGTTACGACTTTGAAATCATCCACAAAAAGACAAAGAAAAATGTTGTTGCAGATGCACTATCAAGAAAGGATGATGATGTGGAAGCATTTCTTATTTCTATTTCTATTATCCAACTTGAGTGGATAACTAAAGAAAGGGATTAATGGAACAATGATGAAGAAGTGTGGTCACTCACTAAAATTTCTAGCAAGATCCCAGTACATCTAATACATTTAAATGAAAAATGATTAATTATGGTAAAAATATCGCTTATATCTTTGTAAGAATTCCCAACTCAAACAAAATAATCTTTTCAAATTGCACACCTCTCTCTTAGGAGGGCACTCTGGATTTATAAAAAGTTACCATAAGGTCAAGAAGGATTTTTTTTGGATGGCATTAAATATGATATTCAGAATTTTGTGCAGAATTTTTGGTTTGCCAAAAAAATAAAGTTGAGACAATTAAGAACCCCGATCTATTATAACCTTTATCCATTCCAAGTTAGTGTTGGGAGGAGGTCCTAATGCATTTTATCATAGGTTTACCCAAGTCTGAAGGATAGAATGTCATCATGGTGGTAGTTGATAGACTTGGCAAGTATGCACACTTTTGTGCATTATCTCATCCTTCTAAAGCTAGTACAGTTGCTACTAAATTTATGGAAACAATTCAAAATATTCATGAAAATCCAAAGATTATAGTAAATGATGGAGATCCCATTTTAACTAAAAGGATTTGGACAAAATTATTTTCTTACATTGGTACTCAATTAGCTCATAACTCATATTATATCCCTCAATCTAATGGGCAAGATGACATAGCGAATAAATGTTTGGAAGGATATCTTCATTGCTTTGTATATGATAAAAAACAAAATGGGTCAAGTTGTTACCTCTAGCTGAATGGTGGTATAACAGTTCCTTCCGTATTGCGGCAAAAATGGCCCCATTTATGGAACTTTATGGATATCATCCACCATCCATCACATCATATTTAAGAGAACATTACAAGGTTCAAGGAGTGGAATATCACATTGAGCATCAACAACAAGTTCTCCAACTCTTAAATGATAACCTCACTCTGGCACATAATGAAATGAAACAACAGGTGGATAAGCATCACAGTGAAATATATTTTGATGTCGGTGACCGAGTATTTATACGGCTAAAACCATTCAAAAAAATGTCTATCAAGTAATATAATAAGGATAATAAGTTATCACCTAAGTACTCTGGTCCTTACAATGTCTTGTAAAATATTGGTACTATGGAATACAAATTGGAGCTTCCTTCATCTTTCTGAGTACACTAGATTTTCCATGTTTCATGCTTAAAGAAGGTTATCACTGACAATTTTATAGTTCAAACAATGTTTCCAGAACTTGATGAAGAAGGGAAAATCATATTTGAACCTTAATCTCTCATGGAAACAAAAACTCAGTAGCTACAGAATTGATCAATTTCTCATTAAGTGGAAAAAACAACCAGCTGAAGATTCCACATGGGAGGATATGAATTTTATACAGAAGTATTCAAAACTACTCAAGCGTTGAGGACAACACTTTTTGAAGGAGAGGGGCATGTTTCGTCCTTATAATACTATTGTATCCCCATTGTTGTTATTGTTGTTCACATGTAGCCCCCATATTATTAATGTTGTGCCCCATAGAAGCCCACTATTTGTATGTTGTTCCCTTACATTATTATTTTTATCTAGGCTCTAATTATATTGTTACGCCTTAGACTCCTATATATAGAAAGTAGGTCTTGTCATTTGTATCATGTAATAAATGTTCATTTATGTAATTTAAAGGAGTTTTCTCCCTTGAAGAGGATAATTTTTAAGTCATTGATCTATGTATTTGTGAGTTGGATGCAGAGCATAAAAATATGAAAATATCCATGATGAAGAACTTTCATATAACCATGGTTATAACCAACATATAACTATACAAATAAAAATTATAGAACAACCATTAAAGCCACATCATAACAAGTAAATTAACTCATGAAAAGAAAGAGAAACTTAAATCTTATTAAACATAGGTGAAATCCAACCAGGTTCAAGACTTCCATGTACCACCCAACAATAGATTGGTTGAACCAAATATTTCTTTCATCCAATCACCCCTGTGCCATTTCCAAGTATGAGTGTGGGATCTCATGTGATAAAACAATCCATAAACAACCAAGGGAATCTATAAGTTAAACCACATCCACCCTCACCATATCGTGATCTCACCTAAACTGCTGATGAGATAACAAAACCAAACCAAGCTTGGATGCCTTAGAAATGCTTCTCCAATACCTTGAGGATTTTTCTTGTCTCCACTCTCAATATTTTCTGTGTATCCCTCCATTACTAGTCAAGGGATTCCTAGTCCTTTCTGAATTTTCCTGAGACCACCCCACCCCAATCATAAATATTCTAGAAATCCAAAGCTGAAATCAAAAAAATCCCTGTCACACCATGGCTATCTAGGAATGGAAAGGAAATGATAAAATTGAATGTCGAATAGCAACAAAATCCACGCCAATGATAGAAAGAAAACCAAATACCAATATGCACATACCATGCATGTCAAAGCCAACTAGGAAATCATACATGCAACCTGTTACCTACAAGTATTCCTATTGAATCTTCTTGATCTAGATTTTCCTTGCTTGATCCTTGCTTTCCTTTGCTTTCCTTGTCCTTCATTTTCTTTCCTTGTCATTCCTTAACTTTCATTGTCCTTCCTTTGCTTGTTTTCTTTCCTTCTCATTTTGGTTCTCTTCTCCTCTCTAAGACTAACTCCAAAACTAAACTAGAAAAAGGTTGTGAATTTATCCTCATAATCCTTTATATGATTGATGCCCCTATTTTCTTCAATTTTCCATTATTTTCCTTCATTTTCCTCCTCACATGCAACTCGATGCCTTTCACCTCCCTTTTCTCCTAATTTCCTATATTTTCATAAATAAGGTGCCAAAAATGCCTTTTTTCCTTTTTAAATCCTTTACCATTGCCTTTGCCAATTTCCCTATAGCATTAAACACATCAATCAATGTCCAATAGGATATTTTTCCCAACATTCAACTTGGAATAAATGTCCCTTGACTATGCTATTATTTTTCCTTTATTATCCTTTATTACGTGAAATTTTAACCCATAGATATTACGTACCCCTCCCCCTTAGGGGAACACTATCCTCGATGTTCTATGAAACGTACAACCCAAAAAATCGATAAAAATAATAACATATTCCCATAGAGCTTTATAACTTAGCTCGTTTCAGTATTTACAATGAAGAAATTGCTCAAAATAAAAACCATTGATGAGTCACATCTATAGTTATATGCTGAAGATTATTATGCCATCCTACAACCTTAAAGATCCTTCTCTCACATTAATTCACATTTTTTGTTATATTATGCTTAATAGGAGGAGTAAAATGTGTTTTTCATAGTATGTGGCCTAATTTGGTTTAATTGCAGGAGAAAGAAGCAGTTTTTAGGAAATTACTATGCAGGCTCATGATGGAGACAACTAGGAGAGAATCTAGGGGGTTCATCTACCTCCTTAACTCCCTAACTCGGCTTGGGATCACAACATCCTTTCTCACCAGTTCGAATTCATTGGCAACCAAGTGATTCCTTATCCAACTGAAACTCAAGAGGGACAATATCCACCATTTATGATATCAACAAGGAAATCACTCCTACTTTCAAGGGAGTTTCTATCAACTCCCCTTTTGTATAAATAAAAAAGAAGTAAAGCTCCTTAGGATTCAAAGTTTTTGTTCAACTAGGTGTATCTATTGAGCTTGAAGCTTGACATTGTTACTTTAAAGTTTTATGTGGTGTATGAGACCTTTACTTTTTTATAATGACAAGTTGGATTTTAAGTTGCATCTGAGTTAGTTTTAGAGGACTAAGACCATTGGTTTTGGGCCCAACCTAGAGATTTTTTCCCTCTTTTTGTACTTATATCTTGTTCTTTATTATAAGTATTTCATATTTTCTTTCATTTCAGTAGATATTAAGGTATAAAAACCTGTGGTTGCAAGCATCTTCCTCACCTCTCTAGTGAGAGAATGAGTGGAAGGGTTCACAACCTCAGTCCAAAAATATCATGTTTATGATTTCTTGTAAACAGGTGAATTTTAGTTATAATGATTTACATTTTCCTTCTGTAGCATAGAAGTTAGTTTAGTGATTATATTAGTGTTATGGCATTAAATAGATGTTATTTAAATTCAATTCATTTTTTCCGTCATAGGTTATATCATTTTGTTAGTTATTAATGGATCTATGAATGTGATTGATTATAGGGTTGTGTTGATCTACAGGGAAGGTTACCTTCACCACTTCCATCTTGAACTCCTTAATCTTCTCTTCCCACCTTCAATTTTTTCCCAAAACTCTGTTTCCATAAGTCATTTTGCCTAATATACCATGAGAATTCATCCTAGTGCAAGATAGACCTCGTAGAGGTCCTCATATTTCCTACAACTCAACCCAACCTCCCTTTATTTTCTCTAACTTCAATCCACCTCTCCATACTCTAAAGACATCATTCTAACCCTCCAAATCCACTCGGAAACCCTCTAGTAGCATTACAAGCCCTCCTATTGCAATACAGGACCTCCTATAATGACCACCTGTAGCAAGCCTATAGCACCACTTTCCTTCATCAGTTTTGATCCCCACTTCAAATTTAGCTCAGCTAAGAGTGAATAATTACCCAATGCTCTGATTTGAAGATTATGGGAAGATCCTATGCCACTCTAAGGATTCCTTCTCATCAAAAAATAGTAGAATTAGTTTTTTTATCACAACTATGATGTAAGTAGGCTACTGATTTTCAAGCTAGTGTTAACTATGTAGATGGTACATGCACTTATGATTGATAGTTTGATGAATTATGGAAAGTAAAATAGCTTCCTTTCTACAAGTAGATTTGGTAGTTTGATGAATTTTGCAAGATAAAATAGCTTTGTTTTTGCAAGTAGATTATTCCTTGTCCTTTCATGAATTGATAGTTAGCATTTACAAGTTGATTGAATGGAATTTCCACACTCATATATAGAATTAGTTTTCAATTCTACCTTCATCAACAAACTTTCATTTTAAGTCAGTAGGAGGAATGGTATCTGAGCACTTTGATCTAATGTCATGGCTGAGGGTGGCATGAGTGGAATCCAATATTTTGTGCATATAACACTTTCACCTCTAAGTTTATATGAACCCCGCGTTGATATTTTGAGTTGAGGATCCCTTGGGAGTTGCAAAATTCTGGGTACAATACCAGGGCTCACCACTTTTTGGTGTTGTTTCTAGGAAGGTGTCTATGTAGATGTTGTTTTTTCTTTAGCATTGTTTTATGTTTTTCATACATTTTTTGAAAAGGTGAAAAAATAGAAAAATAAAAATTATTTCATGCCTTGTAGGAGTATGGATAATCAAGGAAAATTCTTACCAAAAACCCCCCACATCCTCAAATAATCAACCTTCACTCTTCTTCAGTGACTATCATCTTTCCCCTCTGACTACCAAGGAATTGGAAGACCCTCTAGTTGAGAAACTTGAAATTCTTTATGAACCTATTGGGGAAGAAGAAAAACCCACTTCACCTACACAAACTATGGCTGAAGCCAGGGAAAATGAGGTTTTCCCTAGTAGAGAGACCAATGGAGAGACTAAAATGAAGAATATAAGCCCTACTTCCATTCCACACTTCCATATATTAACCTTTGAGGATCCTGACACCTTCATTTTTGAATTTGTTGTTATTTGTAGGAACTATTACTATGCCTTTGATGAGAAGAAGATGAAGTTATTTCCCTCTATCATTAACGATGCAATATTGAGCTAGTTTATGGGTTTTCTTGGGGTTAACATCACTACCTAGACCCAAATGCAATAGGCTTTCAATATAAAGTACAGGGACTATTGTACCTCTAATGAAACCAAGGAAAAAATCTTTAGGATGACTATTGGACCGAATGAATCCCTATAAGACTATGAGGAGAGATTTTAACTTAGTTATAGGAGGGAAAACTCTACCCTTGATCTTGAGTCACTGAAGCTTGTTCTTCTTTGAGTGATTAGGGAGGATATGTTGGAAACCCTAAACATGCTATCTAGAGGATATATCTATGATTTATCCTATGATGACATCAAAACTATATTGAAGAATCACTCTAGGGCTGCCATGAAGAATGTAAGGACTAGTCAAGGTTTGGTCAGTTCCTCTCCTTCCATAACATCCATAAATAATGAGATAGGGAACATGATGGAGGACTTCAAGAGTTAAATTTTGCATAACTTTTCATTTCAAATGCATACTAGGAAAATCAAGAGAAAACGAGAAGAATAAGAAAGGGAATGAGCTATTTCCTTCCATAGATTGACCGGAAGACATCCTAAGAATGGATGCCCATTCAATGTCATTGAATTCTTCCTAGGTTCTGAAGAAAATCATGCAACAGACAAATACCATTATTTTCCAGGACTAAAGGTTGTATACCAAGGGGAAGAAGGTGGGTTAGAGAAACTTTTCTTCATTAATCAAACAATACCTCAAGGACATCAACCATATTAGCAAGGCATGAAAGGTTAAAACTACCCTTATTACAGTCCAAACTAGAATGCACCTTTGCAACCTTTGTAATCTTCCCTCGTCCATCCTAGTCCACACCTCCTTCTTTTCCTTATGCTCATCCATATCCTCCTCAAACTGTCAACTATCCATTTCAACCATATCCACCCCAATCTTCTCAATGGGGCAACCCATCACAAGGTGGATGCCTCAAGTCAACGAACCTCCTACTTTACTACCTCCACCCCAAACTCAACCATAGATCACTCATCCTACTACACCTAAGTAACCTCATGTTTCTACTCAACCCAATTTGAACCCGAATAACAAGCAAGAAAAATAGGTCTAGAGTTGAGAGATACCTTATCCTACTTATGCTATGGAAATCCAAGAGATCAACCTTTGGTATGGGAGAGTGCTTCCAGAGAACAACCAACCTTCTCCACCTAAAGAGATTGAAGAAGTGAAGGAATATAATGTTCCTCAAGTCAATCCACCTCCTTTTCCTGAGAGGTTGATCCACTCTAGACAACACACACCATAAGAGGTTGAACTTTTGGGAGAATTGAATATTTCTTGTGTTAACATACCCCTTCTCTGGGCCATTAAAGATGTCCCCATATAAAATAATATCATCAAGGAGAAATGTTTCAAAAATCCTTGGAGAAGAAAAATATACACCCCCACCATAAATGTTGTTGGGCTGCTATTTGATTTGATGCTTTAGAGGGTGATCTTCCTGAAATACATAGACCATTGAAGCTCACTAGTAGATGTGCACATTGATAGCCTTATAGTCCCTAATAACCTGATTGATCTTGGGGATGCAATAAATGTGATGACTAAGGAAACCATGCTAAATATAAATCTCTAAGGGGCTTTGAGGAAGACCACCAGAGTGTTTCAGCTTGTAGACAGATCCACAGTAGCTCCTACGGGAGTTGTTGAAGATTTTATGTTCTCCATTGACTCTTGGGAGTATCCTATTGATTTTTTGGTTCTACAAACCTAAATAAAATTTAATGGCTATCCTCTCATATTAGGAATACCTTGGTTGGCCATTATTGATGCTTACATTAGTTGTAGGGTTGGGAACATGACGATTAAGAATGGGCATTTATTGAAAAAATGGGTATTGTATCCTCCTCCTCAACCGTATATTAAGCATGAATTACCCTTGTTGGTAGAAGAGGAGGAAGAACACGAATTATATCACACCACCCCCTACCAAATATTCACTCTATATACTATTATAGGAGGGGTGCAACCTGATGAAGATGACCTCATTGATTATATCCTTCAGAACCAACCTCCGACTCTAATACCAATTGATGAGTTGATGAAATAATGTGGGAGTAATCTTTGGACTAACTTATTCCCTATTGACTCAAGTCCAAAACATGTCAAGATTATAGAGTTTGGCCCATCCAGAACCTTAAATATCAACCCTTTTCTCTTAGCTAAACAGGAAGAACAATTGTGCAAACTGTTGAGGCAACACTTGGATGGTTTTGCTTGGGATTATAAGGAAATGAAAGGTGTGAAGCCCTCAATTTGTACTCATCATATTTACATCAAGGAGGTATGCAAGCCTATGCACCAACTCCAAAGAAGGATGAACCCATCTCTTTATTACATTGTGAAAGAAAAACTGCGTAAGCTACTGGATGCAGGGTTCATATACCCTATTTCAGATAGTGAGTGGGTGTCACCTCATTCTTTAGTTCCCAAGAAGAATGGGAATTGGAGAATCAGTGTTGATTAGTAGGAACTTAATAAGGCTACAAAGAAGGACCATTTCCCTCTACCCTTCATTGACCAAGTCTTAGTGTTGGAATTGTAGTGTTGGCATTGATGTCAACAAGATCTCGGTGTTGCTTGTCATGTGTATGGTGATGCATGTTTGGTGATCGTCATTTTTAGTTGGCATTGATCTCAACATTTTTATAACTACACCAAGTAGTTTTGATGAGTTGTGGTTGTTGACTTGGAGATGGATCTAGATGTTGTGGTTGGAGATGCTATTGTTGTAGGATGATGGAGAGATTTTCACGATTTTTTGTAGTAGCTTGGAAACGTTGTTGTTGCAGGAGTGGACTTTTCCTACAGTTGTTGATGTTGTGTTGTAGCCATAGATGCTATTTCTATAGCTTGTTGGAGTGTTCGTCTATATGTTTCATATGTCTCTACATGTATTGGACACATTTCATATGTTTCTCCATGTGTTCAGTTGTAGGCTTCTTGTGTTGGAGATGCCTCTATTAGTGATGGAGGAAGTTATATGACTTGAGATTGCTCCTACAAGAGATGGATATGCTACCATACGTGATGGAGATGGTGTTGCATGTGTTAGATATGTTTAGGTGCTTCTTAAGGAGCTAGAGGTGTTGGTCTTGGTCCTAAAGGTTGGAAGAATAGGTTTAGCATGTCATAGACATGTTCCTTTCCTTTTCATCGGTTGTAGACCTATCTCAATGGTTTGGAGGAGTGTATAGGGGTAGAGGAAGATGATGGAATAGGTGGTAGACGTTCATTGCTAAAGGAGTCCTTTGTTTACTTATCCTATGCCCCAAACACAAGCAAAGAGGCTTGTGGGAGTGTGTTGAAGCCCAAGTCACATGCAGAGTTGTGCCATGGGAGCGTGCATGGATTTTTTGAGTTTAGCTCCGTATTCCTTGCACTGTTGAGCTAACTTTTATCTTTTCATGACTTCCTTAATTATAACCTTTCAGTTTATGGTTGGAAAATTTCATGGGACCTCCATAAGTTGATAAAAGTTGAAAAGATAAAAAAAGGCTAATGGAGATAGTAATTGATTGGATCAATGGGTTGAATCTAGATCAAGTCAAGCATGTGAACATGATTGTTAAGCCCAATAGTTCTGAGTAATTATTGATTTGAGCACTTCAGTTCATCCATATATTGGTGAAATATCATTATTAGTATGGCTTATTTACTAGATGAGTTGTGGAGTGAGTGTGAGTTTGGAGAAGACTCTGCAAACTGTGTGAGGTTTATTATGAAAAAATTCTTAAGCAGTTTGTAATGGTAGCAATAGTGAGTTTAAGATTATTTCAGCCATATATTTATGTAGTGAGTGAGGTATTCTTGTGTGATATGGAGAAGTGTTTTGAGTGATTGTGTTGGAGCTTGTGTGGAGATTTTGTATGGAGGTTTTGATGGTAGCTAGTGATGCAAACTTGATTATGTTTTGATGCTATTCTATTGCAGTGTCTAGTCTAAGAATATATACAAGGGTTTCATGGAGGTAGTGAAGACATGGAGGCTTTGTGTATACAGTAAGTTGGAAAATATAGTAGATGGAAGAGATTTATCCATCAAATGGTGGTTGGATAGTTCGAAAGAAATTGGGCAAGGCTCATTAGTCATGGTCATGACAAATAGATTGAATTCTGTAGAGTCAAATATTCAGTTTAGGATAAACTAGTCGAGGATCATTGATCGTGGTAAATTTCAATGGATTGTAGTTCGTATATCCATGAAAGAAACAATTTCCTGTATGATAGTGCCAACATATCGTGAAAGAAGAAAGTCTTCAATGCCCATGGGAGTGAGACAATCCATGTATAATTTTCTTGAGTATTAATGAAATGATTGAGCAACAAAACAATAACAGGGTGGTTTTTTGCTCAAGATGGGCTTTCTAGTAGAAATGCTTGTGTTTAGTGTGTAATTGATTTCAAAGTGTTTGATTTATGGTTGATGAAATAATATATAATTATGTGTTTCCGTTTATGCATGTTAAAGATTAAATAATTGGAGAAAAGTTTATAAGTGGGCACACCACTGATTCAACCCTTCTCCCAGTAGTGATCTAGTTTCCGACAATTGGTATCATAGTGGGGCTCTGAGGCACAACTTAGTCACTAGAGAGTGGATCTTGGAGATTTTGGCTGATTTTTTGCAAATTTACCAAAATTGATCAGAAAGGTATTTTAGTACTTCACGAAAGTAAATTTTCAACTTGGAGAGTAAATTAGGATTCATATTTTTATCTGTATCAGTTGAATATGGTGTTAAAGATAAATCTAATGATTTAGCTAAAAATATTACTTTCAATAGTATTTCAAAATATGATAGCATGCATGTGAGACATTGTGAGATTGCAAAGAGATATTGTATAGGTTTGAGGATTTGTACCTTGGAGGGAAGGATTGTACCTTTACTATAGCAATTAATCAATCCTCCTCACAAGAAGACGAAAGCACTAGTGATTAAAGTGAGAGATTGAGCATCAATAATGAAAAGAAATCAAAGATAATGACACTTGAAGCAGAAATTCAAATATTGAAGGATGAATTAATTTATGCAAGAGAAGAAGCAGAGAGGCTCAAAACTATTGCTCATGTATCTACAAGAAAATAAAAAATTGTTGGAGCACCTAGTTGTGGAAAAAACATTGAGATTCATGACCCATCCAAGAAGCAACAAAATAAGAGAAGCAGACCAAGGAGGAAGAATATAATTGGAAAATTCTTTAATTGTGGTGTTTGTGGTCACATAGCATCAATGTGCAGAAATAATGAGAATAATATCTCTCATCAAAAGGAGTAGACAAAGGAGAAGCCATGCATGCAAAGAATATCTCCATCTTTCAAGTATAATAGTCCATTTATGGTTATTGTTTCTCATGCAATGATTTTAGCCATAAGGATATTGACTGTAGAGCACATGCAAGGAGTATAAATTATACTAATAGAACATATCAGCCTATTCCTCATTTCCTTGGTCACATTAGATGTTTTGTATGTAAAACTATTGGCCACAAGGCCAAGTATTACAAGAAGCCTATGTATTTCAGGAGATCCAATCAGAGAGAGGATATTATGCAAAGCCAACCATGTAAGAAGAAGAAGGATCAACAGATGTAAGTATGGAGGAGAAAAGAGTAGCAAGGTACTCCCACCAAAAATTGAGGCTTGCATGGTCTCAGGGGGAGCATATGGTTTCATTATGATTTGCATGCAAATTTTTAATTATGTAGCCATATGGGATAGTGTTCAGGTGTAGTCCTTTAGGTTTGAAGCATTATTTTAATTTTTTCTCTATTTCCATTCCAGTATATTTTTAGTTGGAGAATCCATGTTTTGGAGTAGCTATATGTTTTGGTTTTATGATGCTAATGTGATATGGAAACCATGCATTGCCAAGGTGTGATGAGGGATCACACATTTAGGGGGAGCATTTGTGCTTCCAAATGGATTTGGAATGTGTTTCCATTTGGTTTAGGAAGATTTTTGTTGTTTCTGCCACACATTGCATGTTTGGATGTGATAGTATTCTTTCATGACATAGTTGATTGATTTATGATGGTCATATTACTAGATAATATTATGTCATGTGTATGTTGCTGTCATGGAGATTTGTTAGCTCATCTAGATTGTGCACTTTATGGCTGATGTTTTTATCTGTATGCATTATGCATCTTACTGATATGCATTTGGATAGTTTAGAGATGATGATATATGTTGATGCTCATAAATGGAGTGTACAGGTTATGTCTCTCACTAATTTGATGCTTATGCCTCATTGATAATATGTTGCTCACCTACGATGAGGATAAGTATTTGATGTTATTTGTTGATGTGATTCTCATAATGATGATGCATTATGATTAATGGTTGATAAGGATATATTTTCGGCTTCTATGAAATATTACTATGTTTCTTCTATTAGTTGAGTTTATTTTTTGATGCACATATGGAGTATGATGTCAATTTCTAATGGATGTATTTGCTTCTGCCTCTATTATATATTTCCATTTTTCTGCTATTATATGATCTTATTGTTGTACCGATGTGGAGCATGGTGACCTTGATATAGGATATTTGTTGAATGGATGGTGATGGCAAAATCAACTAGCACATATTTTTGTTAGTGTTCCTATTTATTGCTACATTTGGAGAGCTTATGTTATAGATGATGGAGGCTTTGCTTTTTAGGGATATACATGGTAATGCTCCTTCCATATGGACCATATTAATTACTCACATTTTCCATGTGTTCATATTACTTTATATTTTGGGCATGTATTAACGAGAGCATCCTTGTGTGCATATGTAAAAGCCATGTATTATCATTGTATTATCTTTTGGGAATTTTTCTCATGGAGTGACCCTTGGCATATAGTATGTTTTGTCATTAGCTATATATGGGTCAATGTAGTCGAAGTCATGTATCATTTTTATATATTTAATGTAGCACCACTTCTTAGGGTGCATAATGTAAACTTGGTCCATAAATTCATGGTTGGTGATAGGTGTAGAGGAGTTATATGTCGATCCTATGTACTTGTCACAAGCATGTATCTTCTCCATGAAGCATTATGTATTGTACTTCATTGTATATCATGTCCAAATTAGATTATAGTCATGGTCGAGAGTGTTAGTTTCATACACCTAGAAAGGAGGCTCATTATAGTAGGAAGATGTGTTGTTCAGGGGTAGGGTATGACTGCAGCTCCACTACATGCTTAGGGGGAGCATGTTTCAGTCTTCAGAGTTGGCGTTGCATCAGCTAGTGATGTTTGCAATGAGATTCCTTATTCTACATGTTTACCTTGTAGAGGATACTTATATGGGATGCATAAATATGATGTTGAGTATGACAAGGGGGGCACTCTTCTCTTCTGGCACATTATTGGCATCATACTTCAATTTTTGTATGTCCCTCTTCCATTGATATCAAATGGGGAGCGATTTTGATTGATGGTCCATCCATACATGTATTGAGGCTCACATACATACCAACATGGGAGTTTGTTGTCATTGTAGTGTTGGAATTGATGTCAAAAATATCTTGGTGTTTCTTGTCATGTGTATGGTGATGCATGTTTGGTGATGGTCTTGTTTAGCTAGTATTGATATCAACATACTTATGACTAGACCTAGTAGTCGTAATCAGTTGTGGCTATAGATTTGGAGATGGATCCACATGTTGTGGTTGCAGATGTTGCTGCTTTAGGATGATGGAGAGTTTCTCATGATGTTATGTTGTAGCTTAGAAATGTTTCTCCTGCAGGAGTGGATTTCTGCTATGGGTGTTGATGTTGTGTTGTAGCCTGGAGATGGTGCTGCTACAGGTGGTTGGAGTGTTGGTCTAGATATTGTGTATGTTGCTTCATGTGTTCAGTTGTATGATGATTGTGTTGGAGATGTGTCTATCAATGATGGAGGAAGTCAGATGACTTGAGGTTTTTGCTACAAGAGATGGATATGTTGCTATACATGATGGAGGTGTTGTTTCAAGTGTTAGAGATGTTGAGGTTCTTATTGAGGATCTGGAGGTGTTTTTATTGGTCCTAGAGGTTGGCATAATAGGTCTAGCATGTCATAGACTTTTCCTTTCCTATTCATTAATTGTAGACCTATCTCAGTGGCTTGGAGGAGTGTATAGGGGAAGAGGAAGTTGATGGAATAGGTGGAAGAGGTCCAGGAATGAAGGAGACATGTTTTTGTTGAGTCTAGGCCTCAGACACATAAACAAGGGCTTGTGGAAGTGACTCGAAGACCCATTTGAATACAAGGAAGGATCAGGGGAGCATATACGCCCTAGTCACACGTAGAGCTGTGTCATGCAAGCATAAAGGGATTATGAGTTTAGCTCTGCATTCCTCACCCTCTTGAGATAATTTTTATCTTTTGATAACTTTCTTAATCACGAATTTTCATTTTATGGTTGGAAATATTCCTTGGACCTCCGAAAGTTGATCAAAGTTGAAAATATAAAAAACACTAATGGAGTTAGTCATTAATTGGGGCAATGAGATGAATCTGGATCAAATCAAGCTTGTGAACATGATTGTTGAGCTTAGTAGTTCTGAGTAATTATTGAGTTGAGCACTTGAGTTCATCCATATATTGCAGAAAGTTCATTGTTAGTATGGTTGATTGTCTAGTTGAGTTGTGGAGTGAGTCTAAGTTTGGAGAAGGCTCTACAAACTGTGTTAGCCTTATTATGTGGACTATCTGAACTAGTTTGGAGTTGTACCATCAGTGAGCTGAAGTTTATTTCAACCATATATTTATGCACTGAAAGAGGTATTGTTGTGTGATATGGAGTAGTGTTTTGATTGATTGTGTTGGATCTTGTGTCAAGATTTTTTATGGAGGTTTTGATGGAAGCTAGTGCTACAAACTTGATAGTCCTTTGATGTTATGTTACCATAGTTCTCATGTTTAGAAAGTTATGAAACTCAATATATGAAATGAGACTTGCATGGATGTAGTGAAGACATGAAGGCTTTGAGTATATAGTGAGTTGGAAAATTCAGTAGATGGAAGAGATTTCTCCATCCATTGGTGGTTGGATAGTTCAATAGAAATTGTGTGAGGCTCATTGGTAATCGCGGTGATGAGAAAATTTGAGTTTGTAGATTCAATTGTTTAGCTCAGGAGTAATTGGGTGAGGATCGTTGATAGTGGTGCCTTTTAGCAGATGGCAGTCTGTAGATACATGGGAGAAGCAATTTCATGTCTAATAGTGCCAACATATTGTGAAAGAAGAAATTCTTCAAGGGTCATGGGAGTGAGTTTGTCCTTGTATAATTTGGTTGACTATTAATTAAATAATTGAGTAGCACAATAACAATAGGGTGGGTTTTTGCTCAGGATGGGTTTTCCACTAGAAACACTTGCGTTCATTATTTCATATCTTTCATAGTGTTTGATTTATTTTTAATGAACTAATCTCTATTATGTGTTTTAGTTTATGCATGTTAAATATTAAATAATTGGAGAAAAGTTTATGAGTGTGCACACTACTGATTCACCCCCCACTCTTAATAGTGATCTAGTTTCTAACACCTAAATGGCCTTGGAGGGAATAAATTATTCTCATTCCTGGATGGATTTAGTGGTTACAAGCAAATCTAGATAAGCCCTGAAGAACAATATAAGACCACATTCACGTGTCCTTGGGATACCTTTTCTTATAGAGTTCTTCCATTCAATTTGTGCAATTCCCCTACTACTTTCTAGAGGGAAGTTTTGAGTATTTTTGTTGAACTTGTTCATGACTCCGTTTAAATATGAATGGATTACTTCACTCCTTATGGATGTGCCTTCCATGAAGCTCTCTCCAATTTTTGTAATGTCTTGAAGAAATGTATTAAATTGAATCTCTCTCCGAGCCCTGAAAAATGTCAGTTCTTGATTAATAGGGAATTTTCCTTGGCCATTCCATATCCAAGGAAGGGATACAGGTTGACCGAAACAAAATTTCCATTATGAAAAGGGTCCCTACCCCTCAAAATAAAATAAATGTCAAGAGTTTATTGGGACTAGATGGGTATTATAGGAGATTCATCAAAGACTTTAGTAAAGTGGCTTCACCTCTATTTTGGGTTATTGGCCAAAGATTCAAATTTTTGTTACACCAATAATTGTTAGTAGGCCCTTGAAGTGTTGAAAGAAAAATTGACCACCAAACCCATCCTTAGGGGTCTCAACTCGAAATTGTCTTTCCATATACATATTGATGCATCAAATAAAGATATGGGGGGAGCCTTCATAGAAGTAGAGGATAAGTAGCCTTATGCTATCTATTTAATTAGTAAGAAATTGTCTAATGATGAGTTGAATTACATTGTCATTGAAAAAAACTCTATCTGTAGTACATTCTTTAAACAAAATCAGGCACTATATCACTGGGCATCAAAATTTTGATCATACCGACTATGCATCTATTAAATATTTGATAAATAACATTGATTTCAATACTAGGATAATTAGATGGTTGTTATTGTTACAACAATTTGATTTGATTATTATTGAGAAACAAAGGAAAGAAAATATGGTTGCATATTGTTTTTCCAGGTTAACCTTTCCTACATGCAATGAAGAGATGGTGGATGATCAACTTCCATATGAACACCTCTTTTCCATGTTTGATCTTTATCATTGGTTTGCTGACATAGCCAACTACTTGGTTGTTAGGAGGTTCCCCCCTAATCTATCATCCAGAGAGGAAAGAAATATTGTAAGGAAAAGCTCTCCTTTGACTTATATTGGGGGAGATATTTTTAGATTGGGACTAGATCAGATATTGAGGAGCTGTGTAAGAGAAGAGGAGGTCCTTGACATCCTCTCATCATGTCATGATGGACCTTGTGGAGCTCATTTTTTTTCTGAATGGACAACCTAAAAAATTTTACAGGCTGGTTACTATTAGCCCACTTTACATCAAGATGCAAGTAGATACACCACTAAATATGATAAATGACAAAGGATGGGAAACCCACACCCAGGAGTTAAATTACCTTACAACAAAAAGTGGCATTAGAGCCACTTTCCAAGTGGGGTGTGGATTTCATTGGGCCAATTAATCCACCATCAAAACATAAGAGGTACATCATTGTGTGCACTGATTACATGACAAAGCGGGAAGAGATAACGTCAGTCAAAGGAGAAACTGAGTAGAAAGTGGTTTGGTTTTCAAGAGAAAACATCTTCTACACATTTGGGTATACAAGGGAGGGAGTCACTGATCAAGGAGCACAATTCACATCAAATATGATCGAATATCGTGTTAAGAAACAACATATGAAGCACAAGACATTGAATTCCTATCACCCTCAAGAAAATGGGAAAGCAGGGGTCACAAACAGAGCATTCAAGAGCATCCTTGCCAATATTGTTAGCAGCAACATGAAATATTGGGCAAAGAGACTAGTAGAGGACACTTGGGCCTACAACACTACTTGGAAAACCACCACTAGATTCACTCCATTTGGGAAGAAGACTTTGAATTCTATTGAGTTTGAATATAACACTTCGATAATGGTAGCTCAGCTGGACTTCAACTTCAATACAACACAACAAGAAAGGTTGCTTCAACATAATGGCTTATATGAGTACATAATACAATCTCTCCTACACATTGAAGTGATACAACTACAAAGGAAGGTCTGGCATGACAAACATATGAAGGAAAATATTTTTCAAGTAGGGGATTAGGCCCTGTTATATATTTATAGGCTCAAATATTTCAAAGTGAAGCTAATGACAAGATGGTTGGGTCCATACCTAGTAGAAAAGTGTCATGAAAATGAACCTATCTAGATAAAAACCATTAATGAGGAATGGATTCTGTTACGTATAAATGGTTATAGGTTGAAGCTATATATAAGGCCTCTGTCCAAAGAAGAATTTATTAGTTTAGTCAGCAAAGAATTAAATGTGATTGGTAGTTTCATATCTTCTAGATCACAAAATTCCTAGAAATTTGAAAAAAAAGAAGGATAAGAAGGCCTAGATGAAAATCTCTTTGAGGCATCTAAGGCCAACTCGAGAGTTCAAAAAATCTTTGAGGTAGCCAAAGGGAAAGAAAAAAAGAGAAAAAATAATAACTATCCCTAGGTGAAAACATCCTCTAAGGCACCTAGGGTAGGCATGCAGGTTGAAAGCCTCCTCAGAGGCATCCTGTTTTTCTCAAAAAGGAAATAAGAAGTAAAAAAAGGAAAATAAGAACACAAGAAAGAAGCTTATACCATAGCTTGTAACCATTCTCTTGTTTTGCAAGACTGCACACAGTGGTAGATTTCATGGTTGTAGAACAAATCCAACCAGCTCTTATCCATCCTTCCATCCATACACCTTGTCTCCATCGTCTACACTCATATGACCATCTCTCTCAACCATCCCATCAGCAATAAATTCAAATTTCTCCTCCTCTCTATGATGCTATAGGAAGAACTTGTACTGCTACAGGAGGTCATGTAATGGTATAGGAGGGGCCTGTGAAGCTACAAGAGGGGAATCCGTTGAGGAGAGTATCCAAAAATACCATTATAAATATATAAATGATAGAGAGCGTCCTCCAATTATTTTCCCATCATCCATCCATCACCCATCCACTCCATTTCACCAAAACTTTGTAAAAGTTTCCACTTTATCATACTTCTAAAAAATAACAGAAGCCGCTATTTTCTATTTGTAAAATGTCTGCACTACTCCCACATGAATCTAACCCTATCTTCATGGATTTCCATCATCTCCCTCAATAGCATCATGCAAACCGAATAATCCAAGGGAGGAACAAAAGACTATTATAGGAAGAAAAATATTCTTGTAGCAGTCTGTGCAGCTGCAAAATAAATCAATGATATCATTTCTTTCCAACCACAAAAAGGGATGATCGAGCTTTGGCTATACTATGTAGAGAAATGTCATCCTCACGAAGGATTTATACCTACAATAGTAGCTTGGATATTAGAGAGACACTGACACACATACAACAAAATTAATAGTTAAGGTGTCATTAAGAATGAAGATAGACACATGAACCATGTCAAAGAATCAAATCCATTGATCATAATGATATATGGGACAAATCGAGCATACAACTCTTTGTAGTAGTTTGATCCAAAAGAAGGCTCAAGTATTGCAACCATCACCTCCTCCCTATGCATAAAATGACTAAAATGTGTTTTGAGTGAGAAAGGTGTTTTAATAGGCTAGAGGTGGCCAGTGAACTTGGCTACCCTTGGCTAGCAAAATTAAGTTTCAATTAAGTCACCCATTCAATGTGGAAATGTGAAATCAGAAAGAAGTGGTGTCCTTGAAGAATGGGGTGATAATCACGAGGATAGAGAAATGATTACAGTGCTTGGGGACAAAAGTCCAAAAGAGGAAACTCCTGTTAATGTTATGTCACTAGAGTGCTCCAAGATTTTAACCAAAAGAGTATATTGTGTGATGGGCTGAATTTAATTTCCACCATCACTCATTCCAAAAATAGGTAGAGGAAGGATGAGCTATTGCATAAGACAAACTAGGGTGCCATAGAGGAGTTTCTAACCATGTCTGCAAGTGTTATAGGAGAAAGCTATAGGCATGGCTGCAAGTGCTACAAGAGGGCTGAGAAGAGCTATAGGAGGAATTGGTAGGTTAAAAAGGAGTCACACTGGCTCGATATTTTCTCAAAATATTTATGCACACGTAAAATGTTTTTCACAAGAATTAAGTGACATCCTCCTTCCTCATTTATACATCCATTTTCATGCAAAGTATGCTTGAAATTAAGAACCTATAATAGTTAATTGACCAATAGGAGGTTTGTTGGAAATTTTTTGTGGTTAAAATAAGAGAAAAATAGTTTCGGCGATATCGATTCGAGCACCCTTCTCCCTCAGTACTACCAAGAAACCTAACATTTATTCACCACTTTCCTTCATCAGTTTTGATCCCCACTTCACCTTTAGCTCAGTCAAGATGAATGATGACCCAAAATTATGATTTGATGATTAGGGGAAGCTCCTAGGCCACCCAAACCATTCCCTTTATTCACTTCAAAACAAATTAGAATTAGTTTTTATCACATGCATGATGCAATTATGCTACTGATTTTCAAGCGAGTGTGAACTAGGTAGATGATACATGCAATTATGATTGGTAGTTTAATGAATTATGCAATGTAAAATAGCTTCCTTTCTGTAAGTAGATTTGGAAATTTGGTGAATTTTGCAAGAGAGAATATCTTTCTTTCTCCAAGTATACTAGTACTTCTTCTCTCGTGAATTGACTAGTTAGCATAAACAAGTTGAGTAAATGGAATTTCCACTTTCATATCTAGAATTAGTTTTCAATTCTACCTTCATCATCAAGTTTTCATTTTAATTCGGTAGGAGAAATGGTCTCTGAGAAATTTGATCTAATGTCATGACTGAGGGTGACATGAGTGGAATCTAATCTACTATGCATATAGTAGTGTCACCTCTAATTTTGTATGAACCTAATGTTTAAAATTTGAGTTGAGTAGCACATGGAAGATGCAACATTCTTGGTAAAATATCAGGGCTCACCACTGAGACTATTTGAAATTATTTGAATTCCACACCTACATAGCATCAAGGAGGAGCAGTATAACAAATGGGTGGATAGTTTAACAAAATATAACCCTCAGACACCAAGAGAATTCGCCAACACCATCCTATAGTTGACATCTTCAGAAGATACTAATGTTTGAGTTCCTTTGGGTTGCTAAAGGGGTATGATGATGGTATTGCTCATGAATTTTCCATGGAATCACATTCTTGAGAGGAAGACAGTGCCACTATTATTATCATAGGGTTATCCATCTCTCTCAGTCCCGAAACCATAAGCAGAGTGACCACCTTGCCTTTAGGAATTAGGTCGAACAAAGCAGACAAACAAGTAAGTGTCACAATGAGGAAAAACTTCTTCCTTTCAAAAGAGAAGGCTGTATAAGATAAGAATGGAGTGAGAAGAGAAATTATACCTTAACCTTGCATGAGATATCTTACCATATCCTCAATTATATATCTTGTAAAGGAATATAGAGTGTGGTTTATGTGTACCACTTCAAATTTCTCCATGAGCTCAGATTCAAGGAAGAATTTCCTCTCCCTCAAAGACTTAGTGTCCCCCATTTCCTGCTATAGTAAATCATGGACATGAGTTAGAAGGTTAGGGAAGGAAAACACCAATAATTATCACACCATCGCCTCATCAAGTTAATAGTGATGGATGATTTGAAATTCTCGAGGATCCTTCTCTTATGGAATAAATTTGTGGACATCGATAAGGAGACTTTCATCAAGACCCAAGCCACCACACCTAGAGAGACACCAGCCTCTATGATTGGAGCTAGAGAAGGAAAAATACAGGAAGAAGAAGGAGAAAAAACAAAGGAGGAAGAGGAAGAAAAAACATGAGAAGAAAAGAGAAAAATAGAGGAAAAAAGGTAGTAGAGACAGAGGAAGGAGAAGAAAAAATTAAAGGAGAAGAGGAGGACAATGAAGTAGAAGAAAGAGCAAGCCCCAAGGATGCATTTCAACCTCAAGGAACATAAGGACAACCAAATAAAACAAGTCTATCTCCGGGGGATACTAAAATGGGCACTGCTGTCCAGCCCAAGAGGAAGCAATCAAGACAAGGTCCCATGTATTTCAAAACCAGGAAGATAACCTGAATTAGAAAAGGGAAACCACAAACTCCTAGAAAGGTCCCTATCATTATTGATGAGTCGCCAAGTAAAAGGGAAGAAATAGGACTAGGTGAAGGCAAGCTTGAGGAGGTCACTGCTCCAAAACCAAAACCAAAACCAAGTCACCTATAGCACCTGTGAGTATGACCTACCACTAGGTTAGTCAACTTCAAGAATCCAAGGAGACAATATGCATTTGAGAAAGGATAAAAAGAGAAGCTATGAGAGGATCAAGATTTTCTACAAGAGAGATAAGGTTTTCTACAGGAGGGGAAGAGTCTGTTATAGGAAGAATAAGGAAAGCTACAAGATCACAAGAAAGAGCTACAAAATGAATCCACCACCTCAAAGTCAATTCGGAAGGACCTACAAGATCTCCAAGAGCCTGACCCATAACCTAGCTTGGGGACCTACTACAAATTTATTGATGGAGGAAGGATTATTCCTGAAAAATTTGCAATCCAACTCCTCTATGAGTTGGTGATATAGAGAGGAAGAACCCACAGGTGGATGAAAATTTCCAAATCTAATAATTTGGAAGACATGGCCCTCATGGAGGAGAAAATCATTGAAATGGGTAAGGATTTAAGTGATTTGAGACTAAAGGCATCTATTATGAAGGAGAAGCTACAGATAGAAAACACAAGGTTAAGAGAGAGGTTGCAGGGGAAATAGACACACCCTTCCACCATGGCAAGTCTCTCTATGGAAGCCCTGCAATGTAGGAAACCATGAAATTCTTATGATCTCTCCCTCAAGGAAAAGTGGTTGCAGTTCCAAATAAAAACTCTAGCACAATCTCAATGTCTTCCTTTTTAGGACTACAAGAAATCTATTGAGTTTTGCAACCAAACTAACATGGAAGATAAGTAAAAATTAGCTGAATTTTATATGCACAATCTCACATTGACAAATATGAAATTTTGGGATCTGAATTCAAGATTGGATGACATGCAGCGAACATATTTAGCATCCTGGTGCTATATTGAATTTATACGTACGGATAAGTATATCTTCCCTAAGTGGGAAGTAACACTTAGAGCAATAGAAAGAAAGTGATTTGACCTTTTCCTACAATAGATAGATGAGATGAAGGAACCTACTTGTAATCTTTCACTTACTTTAATCTCCTTTGAATTTCTCACATCGCTCCCACTCAAACTGAATTCACTAAATTGGTACCTGTCAATAGAAACAGAAGATGACAACGATAAAAGTACATGATCTATCTACTATAAACAAATGGAATCAACAACATATAAATATATACGCATCATATATATGAATAAGAATATGGGAAAAGGAACAAACGACTTTATTGATGTAGAAGGAAGAGTTATACCCAATGCAGTTCGATCCCATGTCACTCATCTATCTAGGTTCAAACCCTCATCACACAAATACAACATCAATCCATCAGCATAACATTACTCAATAATGAACTCAAATCTCAAACCAACAATATTTCTCTACAATCTTCAAATTCTAGCCCCTGATAACTATTATGAGTGGTCAATTTATAGGGAAGTGTAAGTAGTTTGCTCATAAATTGGGCATTGAATGGTTTTCCCAAATTGGAGTTAGTTTCCATAGAGAAAGGGATGAGAGGATAGAGGGATAATTGATCCATAGCCTATCCAAAGCCGACCTCATAGGATGATATATGAGTTAGGCATACCTTTAGAATGCTCTAGAATCCAAGAATTTTCCTAGAATCGTATGCCAATTTTGCTCATTCTCACCCAACATGGGTCAAAGTGAGCCCAAGTGCATTGCATTGCAGGCCTGAATGGGCCTACCTGCTCTACAGTGTTGTTACCCTTGACCAAGGCTACGTTGGTGTCCCAAGGAGGCATTTAAACAGGGTTTCAAGCTATGAAACTTTCATGGATGGAAGCATTCAATTTGATGACTTGTTTAGGGCATGTAACAACTAAATTAAGGTTTGATGAGCCCTAATTATATTGATCTGATCATCAGGAGTGATGTTCCCAAATAGACTCGTAACAATTTCCCCTGAAGCATGAAGTCAAAAATGACAATGTCGAGTGATATGATTTATGATGTCATGAGGAGGATCTGAAGCAGATAGTGACCTTCATCGATTACAATACATCATATCATGATATCTTTGAATTTTTCATGAATTGCTGAGGGAAGGCACACCCATGATCAACGTCTAAACTTTTCATTACTGTTGGAAATAGTGCCAAGATGGGGGTGAATCATTATTTGCAAATCAGTAACTTTTTCATTTCCATAATCAGAATTATATATGCTACTTTAGAGAAGGGAACTCGCGTGTACATGCAACTGTTCTTAAGGCAACCAGCATATATCCAGTGAACTTTTGATTCAATTAATTCATCATATGTTGATATTTAATGAGTGCATCAATAATTTATTAAACAGTAAACAGTAACCATGTGTAGTAATAATAGAATAAACCATCACACATCAGCAACACACATGAACATCAAGATTTAAGGTGGAAACCCAATGTGGGTCAAAACCACCTTCTATTTTCGTCTCTATCTTCTTTTAATAATAAGAAAATCTATTTACAATCTTGTACTGGTGCAGACTCATACCAATATGTAGACACCCACCTGGAGAAGGCTACAACCATCTCTTGTTCTCCAGCTTCTTCTGGAAGCGAGCTACAACCCCCTAGTTTTTGTACTAGCCGATATATTTACTAGTACATAGGCTCTGACCTACAGAAGGCTACAACCTTCACTCATTGTTTGGCTGCTACTGGAAGGGAGCTCCAGCCCCATGATCAAATTACCAACCACTACTAGAAGGAAGCTTTGACTTCCTCACTGGAGGCTCCAACATTAAATATCCTCCAGGGACCACGTTTCATAAATTTTCAGACTGGATGCTCCTAGTACACAACAATACAAATGAAGGCCTTGTTTCATCAAATTTTCATACTGGACCCATTAGTAACATTGAAGCTCAAAATCACTCACCATTGCAATACAACCATCAAATACATCTTCATCAACCAATCATTGAAACCTAATCAACCTCTGATATAATTGAAACCCAATCATCAATATCTGATATAACTGAAACAATAAATCACTGAAACCTCTAAACCTCTAAAACAACTGAATCAAACAATCACTAAACCTCTAACACAACTAAATGAACCATTCATTAAAACTTAATCAAATTCAACCAATCAAATAGAATAGATAGATCATTGTAACCAATACACTGATCTAAACCTAGAACGCTGCATCAACAACTAGAACTAATTGTAACCTCAAAAGGAATGTGCCCGAATGTATACACTCCTTTAATGAAGCAAACTTACGTGTATACGCTACATCCTTTTTCCCAACCTGCGTATACCTCTAAAGATACTGAATCATAAAATCTCTGAACCACAAACTGTACCAATCAATGACATTCTAAACATCTACAATCATATTGCAGAGTTCTAAACATATAGAAACAAGGATCACCCTTCTTTCTCAATCAACTAATCAATGAGACACAAACTCTTTATGCATTTAGTTTTACTTTCAGATCTAAGAAAACTTCATTGATAGACAATAATAAAACATCAGCACTGATCTGATAGATCAGTCATCCTTGAACATCAAGTTTTTCTTTTACATATGCTACTTGTAAGAGCCGAACGAGCAAGTATATGTACCTTCACCAAAGCGAACCAGCATATAGATATACAAATACTTACTTATAACTTCACTACAATTCCCGACTTCAGACATACCTAGACCATCACATATAAAGGATAAAAGATGCATTAGCAATTAGATCTAGCCCACCCATTATTAGATCACATAATGATAAGTAATTATGATCCTAACCCATCAATAGATCTCATCCATCATCAAATGCTCAGGAACATATTTAGTCTACATCAAGCAGAACATCAAAAACCCATAACATGCATATTTTCTTTTGATCTAACACTTCATAAGAATTCATTACTTGTTCACTTATCCATTTGATCTTCTCCTCCTTATATAGTTGTAGGCCTTTCTCAATACCTTGTACCAAAACCACTTAGGACCAATACCTCGAACCGAATACCTCGGATCAATACCTTGGACCAAATACCTCAGACCAATACCTTGGACCAAAACCTCAGACCAATACCTAGGACCAAATAGCTCGGACCAATACCTTGGACAAAATACCTTGGACCAATACCTTGGACTGCAACCTCGGACAAATACCTTAGACCAAATACCTCGGACTGAATACCTTGGACCAAAACCTTGATTTTCCATCCCATGCATGCTTTTCCTTCTGTGAAATTGCATGCATACGTATATGCTTCCTCCGTTCCATAAGCCCGTGTGTATACGCTACTTGGAAAAGGTGAAGTAGCGTATACTTCTTAGACCATTCTCTTTCTTCAATTTCTTGATTCTAATCTATAGTCCTCTGTTCCTTCATCCTATTGTTTTGTACCATTACTTTGTTCCCTCTAAATAGACTTGTTATAATGTGATTTGCCATATTACTTTTGAAATGATTCCTTTGAACTGCCCTGCATTTTGTCACATCTGTAAACATGACTACCGTGCATTCTATCACATCTGTTATCTCTCTTGTAGATTCATCTAGTTACCATATACAAGTGAGTTGTTCTTCTACAAGTGGCTTTCCATCAAGTACAAAACATGTATCATAATGCCAACAATGTCCCCATTTGTACTTGAAGGCAACCATGTTGGTGTTGATTAATTCAAGTTGTAGAAACTGTTAGAGATAAGAAGCAACACGAAAATACTCTCCCCCTTTTACATCAAGGGAAAAGGGCAAACCAAGATACGATCCCCCTTTGATATCAATGATAAAGGGCTGACCAAAATGAAGACTTTCATATCTGAACAACTGAATATGAACATTGATCATGCTTTCACTAGGTACATACTGAATTCTCTAATTAAACTCCCCCTTTGTACGTGCTGAGATGCACTATACCATCCATGCTCCCCCTGAGCACATGTAGAGTCTGCAAATATATTTTCTAAAGGAATAACATGACTCTATAACTCAACTATGTGAGTATGAACTTCCTATCACCAATGACTCATACATACATCAATCTTCCAACCAAGTGGGGATATACCAAATTTGACTCATCTACCCAACCAAGTGGGGATATACTAGTTGTTTATACATGACTAAGATATAGAAATTACTGCGTCATCCTTCCCATGCACAGTGGGGTTACAAAGTACATCATATGACCGAAACATAATCATTAAAATATTATGATAGAAAAAGACATATTATGGGCCTTTATATGACCATTACATCGAATGATATACATGACATTTACAAGAAAGACCAAGGATCTGAGCAAGACCATGATGGTTATCAGCAACTATCACACACCATGTATGATTTGCACCATAAGCATCTGTCAGCAACATTCAGACCAACAACCTGTGTACATTCATCATTGGTTCCCAAGATATGACAATGTAATTATCATAAACCTGTGACAAAGTATGCTGCATATAGATATCAACTCGTCCTCTTGACCTTATCAAGATCAACTTTCTTCGTTTCCTTAGTAGAAATATCCTTATCATAACCTTCCATGAATCAACTAAGCATGTGTCATATCTCCAAGCAGTAACACAAAATCATTCACATCATATCATATGTATTTGAAAACACTATAGTCATCATGTATGATCATAGCATGATTATCAAGAACTGCATGATATTTCCATAAGAACCCTCAATATATCAACCATGTATCATCACTAGGTAACATCCACATTTGATAAGTATCAATCGTGATAATCAACATATGTGAGTATCAAACCTATCATCATAAAGTAAGAATTCATCATCATTATGTGACTGAGTAATCCATGTCTCTGAATAGATATGTCTTCATGAAATCTGCAATATCACCTTCTCTTGGCCAACCAACAATGCAACTTAAGTAACCATCCATGTATCGAGCATAATGTATATCCATCAATGAGATAGCAATATGTATCTAGAAAACCATGAGCTCATAGTCATTTTTCAAGCTTTCTTGATACCATCAACATTAGCAATCCTCAACCGTGTGAGAGCCAAGAACTATAGGAATCCTATATCATAACTACACCATATGAACTTTATGCATCTTTGAAGGCATGATGACAACAACATAAAAGAAATGAGTTACTCATAATCAAATAATGAAGTTGTGTACACAAGATTTGTACTTATCCTTGTCTTTGTAATGATCACCATGTAAGCAATATATCATATGTATTGTATGCATCATTAAAAGGGTTATCCACAATCATCCATAAATTTGATCTGAATAGCAACTATGTGGATCAAGAAATATAAGTATCATCTGAGATTTCATCACAGGAAACTCATGACTGTAGAATAACATGATGTATCATTTAAACACTTCAATAACATCAATAAAAAATACTTCTAAACATAATGCCAATAATGCATTATTAGAAGCATAGCATATTCTCCCCCTAAACTTGTGCCACCTGTACATAGACTTGAACCTAGAACACATCATCAACAACGAAAACTAACTGTAACCTCAAAAGGCATGTGTCAGAATGTATACAATCCTTTAATGAAGCAAACCTACATGTATACACTAATTCCTTTTGCCCAACCTACATACACCTCTAAAGATACTGAATCATAAAACCTATAAACCACAAATGGTACTAATTAATGACATTGTGGAGATCTACTATCATATTACAGAGTTCTAAATGAATAGAAACAAGGATCACCCTTATTTCTCAATCAATTATTCAATGAGACACAAACTCTTTATGGATGTAGTTTTACTTTTAGATCTAAGAATACTTCATTGAAAGACAACAATAAAACAACAATACCAATATGATAGATCATCCATCCTTGAACATCAAGCTTTTGTTTTGCATACACTACTTGGAAAAGCCGAACTAGCGAGTAAATGCACATTCAGCAAAGCGAACCAACGTATAGATCTGAAAATACTTACTTATAACCTCAATGCAATTCCCGACTTCAGACATACCTAGCTCATCACATATAAAGGATAAAACATGTGTTAGCAATTAGATCTATCCCATCCATTATCAGGTCACATAATGATAAGTCCTTATGATCCAGATCCATCATTAGATGTCATCCATCATCAAACGCTCAAGCACATATTTAGTCTAGATCAAGAAAATCATTAGAAACCCATAACATGCATATGTTCTTTTGATCTAACACTTCATAAGATATTCATTACTTGTTCACTTATCCCTTTGATCTTCTCCTGCTTATACAGTTTTAGGCCTTTCTTAATACCTTGGAACAAAACCACTTAGCACCAATACCTCGAACCAATACCTTGGACCAATACCTTGGACCAAATACCTTGGACCAAATACCTTGGACCAATACCTTGGACAAAATACCTTGGACTAATACCTTGGACCAAAACCTCAAACCAAAACCTCAACCTTGGACCAAATACCTCGGACCAATATCTTTGGACCAAATACCTCGGACCAATACCTTGGACAAAAACCTCGAACCAATACCTCAGACCAAATACCTTGGACTGAATACCTTGGACCAGAACCTTGATTTTCATTCCAATACACGCTTTTCCTTCTATGAAAGAGTGTGCATATGTATACGCTTCTTCCATACCATGAGCCTGCATGTATATGCTACTTGGACAAGGTGAACTAGCATATACTTCTTAAATCATTCTCTTTCTTCGATTTCTTGATTTTGATTTGTAGTCCTTTGCTCCTTCTTCCTATTCTTATGTACCATTACTTTGTTCCCTCTCAATAGACTTGCTATAACGTGATTTTCCATATTATTTTTGAAATGATTCCTTTGAACTGCCCTACATTTTGTCACATCTAGAAACACAACTGCCATGCATTCTGTCACATCTGATATCTTGTCTGTATATTCATCTAGTTACATAGATTCATCTAGTTACCATATACAACTAAGTTGTTCTACTATAAGTGGGTTTCCATCAAGTACACCACATGTATCATAATGCCAACAATTACATGTACATAAATCAGATAGTTGCCTGGATCAAAAATCGATTTTGGATAGACTCCTAAGTCTAAGTGTTCCTCACAGAGGAAAATGAAAGTCCAAGGAAGTTCTTGGAAATAGCCCCATGGTAGAGATCCTTTTGTTCTGAATCTACTACAACTTATATGGGAAAAAATGGACTTAGGATGTAGAAGTTATCACAGAAAGAGATGCCCTTTGTTCTTTTGAAAAGAGGTCAAAATACCCTAAAAATGGTAAAAAAAACCTTATAAAGGGAAATCGCGTCGGAGATGGTCCAAGAGGCAGACTTAAGCGGAGGCAGAAGAGACCGTCATTGCCGATCCCCGACATATCGGGTCAGAGGTAGGCATATACACATGACATAAGCTAAGGACCCCAGGCTGATGCGATCATGTGATCACTGATATTAGTGGATAGGCTTCGGCGATGCCATGATAGAAGGGACGGACCCTCGAGGCAATATGACCTGTGATTGTGATATATCGCATTGCAACACCATGTCACAACAATATAAAGGTGTGATAACATGCCAGACCCGACGGATTTATAACATTTGAGTTCCACCATAAAGGGGCTTTCCTATGTATAAGCACGTTTCGGTGTAAAAAAACAAAATACAAAGGAAATACGCTCAAAGCGATAAAGCCGGACCCAAAGGGGAATTATATGTGCGATTTATAAAATTTGAGTTCTGTAAGCGAGATTTTGGGTGGGCCTCAAGCGATAAATGGTATTGGGATGGCTTTTCTCGATCCTGTATAATGAATGACGCGTGGTTGGTGAAGGAGAGAGGAAAACCACCTTTTCGAGTCGGTAACCTCCATACCCTTAAGCCACCTGAAGTCGCATATTAAACGTTGGATTAGAGATCACCCAGATCAATGGTGGGGCTTGTGAAATCGATCCAAGGCAGAACCGATATGATTATAGGGTGGATAAGATAAATTTTCAAGTCCGATAGAAAGAGCTCTGTCGGGTTTTTCACGTATTTCCCGTGTATTTTGGATTTTACCAAAAACACATATGCGATGCGATATGCTACCTAATGGTAGCCCCGATAGGGATTTTAGGGGTGATTGAATGGAATTTCATGTCCGATAGTGAATTTTCCATAAATTTCTATGTAATGAAATTTTCTTCGTTTTCGAGTTTTTGCCTAAGAAAAGGCCCCGAAACCTCTGTAACCGGTCCAGACCCTCATGCCACGCTGCAAGTGAGCATTTTTATAGGAAATGATGCATTTTGAAGCCACAGAGCCATAGAGGTAGATGGCTAGTCGAACTGACAAGGAGCAGGGAAGCCACAGAGGCATAGAGAGATGATGATATGCAGTGAAATGGTTGGGGTATCTGAAAAGCCAAAAATGTACCTCAAAGGAGGCACAAATCTCAACTAAGAGTAGGCAGAAGCAAGAGGCCAAAGAGTGCAAAAAGCTAATGCATAGAGTAGCTGAGGGAGTCTTTGGAGTCACTTGGAGGTCAAATGAAAAGCCAGAGAGCTGAAAGTTGCAAAAAGCCAAAGCCAGACCCAAAGAAGCTAAAGCTAAAGATCCAGAGCCAGGGCTAAGAAGCTAGAGCCATAGTCATGTGCCAGAGCCAGAGCCTAGAGCTCGAGAGCCAAGAGCTTAAGAGCCAGAGGATAAGATGGTGTTCTAAATCCATTGTGTTCTGCGTCAACCAGTGGAGTTGTGCATGGATCTTGTAAAAGAACTTAGACCGTAATCCCAAAGAGCCTTGTTGAGTTGACTAGAGCTCAAGGAGATGTAGCCCAAGAGTTTTTGGTGAAATCTATGTTAAACTTGTTGTCTTATGTGTGATGCTCATTTGCTACATTTTCCACTATTATATGTTTTATATTAGTTTAAGTAAATCAATTTACAACACATAAATAGTTTTAAAATAAACACCAGAATACACCTATTATCAAGAACATTATTAATTCTGCATTGGTTAATCACTAGATCTTGGGAACATTAAGCTTTGGATGTGGGTGAGGTTCTTGTAATCCCACAAGAAGCCTTTTAGAGCCCCATTTTTAGATCAGGTGGTATCAGAGCCTGAGATTGATTAACCCCACCTTCAAAGAAGGTTATATCAGAATGCTTGATTGATAGAACAAAGATTACTTTTCCGAAAGGTGTTTGGGTAGTCAAGGATTGATTAACTAATTGATTGTATGCTTGTTGCAGACTGACTATTGTGTAAGTTTGTGGAGGTGAAGGGAAAGCTATTGATAGCTCAATCTAGGAAGGACAAGAAGGAAGAAGGGATGAAGGCATTATTCTACCCCAAAGGACCTCAAAGAAATCCTTGAAGGACAAGAGGTTTGTTGCAAAATGTTGCTAAATAAGCTCTTTATTAATCCTTTTGGAAGTTTTTTTGTTCATTGGCATAATGAAAACTTCTACAAGTGAGTCCTCAAATTCCTCCTCCATCTCAAGATTCTTTGATGGAGACATTAAGTAAGACTTGTTCATCACGATGGAAAAGGTGATGGAAATGTATGAGGATGGAAGGAAGACCAAAATATTTAGAGAGCAGTTGAATTCTGTGGCGGAAGAGAAGAAATTTCTTTCTGACAAATTGCAGGAAATGGAGAGGTAACTTCATATTGCAAATATGAACCTAAAAAGGATGCTTGAGTTGGAGTCACAACTCTTTGTTCCCAAAGAAGCCTTGGTCAAGTATTATCTTGAAGAAGAGGTAAACCATTCTAGTTTGTCTTAAAATTCTCCTATTAATGATTATATTGGTTCTTTTGAAAAGCATACTAGAGGCATAGTTTCCAAGCTAATGTCCAAGATGGGTTATGAAGGAAAGGACTTGCATAAACATGGTCAAGGTATTGTTGAGCCAATAATAGTTTGGGAAAGGCGTAAGTATTTAGGTCGTGGTTATGGACGGTCTTATGGAGAAAGTTCCAAAGCTGCCATGAAGGCCATTGAAATAGCTCCAAGAAGGAGTTACAATGCATGTCTTCTACCTCAAGAGTGTGAAGATTGTATTTAGGGGGAATGCGATGGCTTGAAACATCATTTGCAGGATGTAGGTTTTTAGAAGCACACACTTGAACCAGGGAGTTGTGAAAACTCTGACGACCTTGAAGGGATTGATGGTGTTCCAAAGGGAGACACTTCTTCGTTTGCTTCACCGCCTCATGAAGGCAATAAAGGTGAATGAGAAAAGTATAAATCTGGTTCTAATCATCTTCCTTTTGATTTTTCAAAGCACGATAAATTTCCACATAGATATGGGAAAAGAATTGCATGTCCCTTTTGTGGTTTAGATAACCATTATGTTTCTAGATGTTGTAAGAGAATGGCCACATACAGGAAATTTTTGAAGGAAAAGACGCAAGAAGCCAAAGGTCCATTGGACAAGGAAAATCTTGTTGTCAAGAGGATGCACATGTGTTGCACTTACTACCATAAGCAAGGGAGTCTTGCTGAAAGATGTTGGACTCTGAATCTAGTAATGCTTCCACAAAATTCTAAGAAGGTGGAAAGAGAAAATGCCAGAAATGGAAAGGAAAGTTCCAAGAATGATGTGTCTTGGGATGATTCACATGTTGATGCTGATGTGCAAACAAAGGAATGCCCTTTGAAAGGGATTGGTGAGAAATTGTTAGAGTCCTTATCCAATTAATATTGCATGTCTATTGATGCATCTATTTGCATTTGTTTGTTAATGAGATGCAAGTTGCAGGTTCTTACCAAGAAGGTGAATGGAAAAGTTGAGTAGGAAGCTCACTTTGTTGCTGCAACATTAAATTTAATTTCAACTTCGAAAGTACAGTGTGCTTAACTGAAAGTTAAAGGATGAAATGCATGCATCAGCATGAGATACATGAACACAGGGATGTTGATGTTTTCCTTGTATTTGAACATGTATATGTGATTAAATTGAAGGGTTGATTACTTTGTTGTAACATGCATGTAATGTTGACTTGAGAGAATTTAAATTGGTCTCCAAGATGGAGATAATAATGAAGTCCTAATGATCTTTTTTTACATGCTTGACTTGAAGGGTCATTAGTTTTAAAGGCATGTTTTGTGGGCCTGTTGTCTAGTCTATCACTTGTATGCAGATGTAAGACATGGAGGTGTTCACAAGATGTGGAGTCTATTTCTTTTGTTGAAGCAGGAGTTTAAGCCATCCATTTGTTGTCTGTATTTATGTTGTTGTTAACAATCATTGTTGACAGCTTTTCTAACAGGTACAAATCAGAATTTTGTGAAGCAGATGTACTTCACATTTGTTTGAGACACCTTTCGATCAATGATCAAGGCACAGAAGTTCAAACTACCTTCTATGACCATTTTAGTAGGAGTTTTGTAGTAAGGCAAGGAGGAAGACAGTTCCTCCCAGGAGGACCAGCACATCTAGGAAGGAGAGTGGTCAAAGGCTTTGGTTCAGAGGCACTATGCAAGGCAAAGTGTATGGAGGCTGAAAGAAGAGGGTGTTGTTACTCTCATTTATTATTCAGATTAGTATATCAGTCTTTTGGAGATCAAAATTTCTTTATGTGGGAAGGCATGATCCAAAATGGATTTTGGATAGACTCCTATGTCTAAGTGTTCCTCATAGAGGAAAATCAAAGTCTAAGGAAGTTCCTGGAAATAGCCCCATGGTAGAGATATTTTCATTTTGAATCTACTGCAACTTGAATGGGAAAAATTGGACTTAGGATGCAGAAGTTATCGCAGAAAGAAGATGCCCTTTGTTCTTTGGAACAAGAGGAAAAATCCACTAAAAATGGTAAAAAAAACCTTATAAAGGGATATCGCATTGGATATGGTCCAAGAGGCCGACTTAAGTAGAGGTTGAAGAGACCTCGATTGCCGATCGCCGACATATCAGGTAGGAGGCGGGCATATGCACATGACATAAGGTAAGGACCCTGGGCCGATACGATATTGCAATTATGAATATCGGTGGATAGGCATTGGTGATGGCATGAGACAAGGGATGGACCCCTAAGCCAATGCGATTTGTGATTGTGATATATTGCATTGCAACGTCGCACTGGAGCAATATAAAGGGGTGATAACATGCCGGACCTGATGGATTTATAAGCATGACTTTATAACATTTAACTTTCACCATAAAGTGACTTTCCTGTGTATAATTGCGTTTCGGTGTAAAAACCAAAATACATAGGAAAGACTCCCGAAGCGATAAATTTGGAGCCAAAGGGGAATTATAGGTGCGATTTATAAAATTTGAGTTCCGTAGGTGGGATTTTCGACGGGCCTCAAGTGGTAAATGGTATTGGGCCGGCTTCGCCCGATCCCATACAATGAACAACGCGTCACTGGCAGAGGAGAGAGGAAAACCACCTTTTCGGGCCGGTAACCTCTGTACCCTTAAGCCACCTAAAGTCACATATTGACCACTGGATCAGAGATCACCCAAATCAATGGTGGGGCTTGTGAAAGTGACCCAAGGTGGACCCGATATGATTATAGGGTGGATGCGATAAATTTTCAAGTCTGATAGAAAGTGTTCTGTCGGGTTTTTCACATATCTCTCGTGTATTTGGGATTTTACCCAAAACGCTTATGCAATGCGATATGCTACCTAGTGGCAAACCCGATAGGGATTTATAAGCAATTTAATGGAATTTCATGTCCAGATTTCACGTCCGATAGTGTATTTTCCAGAAATCCCTGTGTAATGAAATTTTCTTCATTTTCGGGTTTTTTCCTAAGAGAAGGCCCTGAATCATCTGTAACTACTCCAGATCCTCATGCCACACTGCAAGCGAGTGTTTTTATAGCAAATGATGCATTTTGAAGCCATAGAGCCATAGAGCTAGATGACTAGTCGAGTTGACAAGGAGCAAGGAAGCTTCAAAGGCACAGAGAGATGATGATATGTAGAGGAACGATTGGGGTAGCCGAAAAGCCAGAAAGGTACCTCAAAGGAGGAAGAGAGCTTAATTGAGAGTAGGCAAAAGCAAGAGGGTAGAGAGAGAGAAAAGCTAATGTGCAGAGCAGCGAAGGGAGTCTTTGGAGTCACTTGGAGGTCATGTGAAAAGCCAGAAAGATGAAAGCTGTAGAAAGCCAAAGCCAGAGCCAAAGAAGCTAGAGCTGAAGAGCCAGAGCTAGAGCCGAGAAGCTAGAGCCAGAGCCGATCGCCATAGCGAGATCCTAGAGCTAGAAAGCCAAGAGCTTCAGAGCCAGGGAATAAGATGGTGTTCTAAACCCATTGTGTTTTGTGTAAACTAGTGGAGTTGAGCGTGGAGCTTATAAAAGAACTTAGACCATAATCCCAGAGAGCCTAGTTGAGTTGACTAGAGATCAAGGAGATGTAGCCCAAGAGTTTTGGGTGAACTCCATATTAAACTTACTGTCTTATGTGTGATGCTCATTTGCTACATTGTTTCCCTGTTATATGTTTTATATCAGTTTAAGTAAATCAATTTATATCACATAAACAGTCTTAAAATAAACACCAGCATACACCTATTGTCCAGCACATTATTAATTCCGCATTTGTTAATCACTAGATCTTGGGAACCTTAAGTGTTGGAAGTGGGAGAGGTTCTTGTAATCCAACAAGAATAATTTTGGAGCCCCATTTTTAGATCATGTCTACAGACATAGACCCATGATAGGATGACCATCTGTGTAAAACCGTCATATAGATGATTTAATACTCTCCTGAAACTACAGCCCGAATGGATGAAACTAGATCCAGGTCTTCTGTCTCATCCAATAATTCTCTCAAGTACGAGCCTAACCATGTGAAAATGTGATCTAAAGTCAAACATGGGAAGACATTGTCTGATTACCACCGAATGATGTAAGTTGTTAATAGACGTGAGAGAAATCGCCAATAATGATAATGATTATCAAGGTACTACAATACATACTACATGGTGTGAATAGATGTTTTGATGTTGAACACCATACAAAGTATTTCAGTCAAAGGCCTATGATGTCCACGTATTAGCGGAAACAAGAAACTTGTTATTAATGTATGCAAGCCTTAAGGTACTAGAAGGGTGTTCCTAAGTCAACTTCTTGGATAACATGTTGATGTCGACAAGAAGCGAATCATCGTAGGAGGGCATTAACGTATCCCCCGTCAATGACATGAAATGAGTGTAATGATTTTGAAGACAAAATGTGACTAGTGACACAATTTTTAGGAATTATGGTCATGAAAATGAAGGTTTATGAGTACTGCAAAGGATGAATTTTACTGAATGACTTCTCTTGAACATGTGGGTGACACTGAATGAAGTGGTAGAATTGACCCAAAACCAAAGTGATGGATGATGTGATAGACCATAGGTATGATAACCATCAATCAGATAACCCAATGCAAACAGTCATAGAGATAAAGTGAAAGTGTCATGTTCAAGAGCGACTTACTACCATAAAGTGATTTATCCCTTTTCCCATTTCCCTTAGTCATTGCTGACCGATACCTCTTTTATTTTTTAGTAAGCTTGAGGAGGATAACATATGATTGTAGTATAATTCCACCCTTCATGTGAATCCATCTCTATGTGATGTTTTAATGAGTCTAGTAAAGGTGAAACTCGGTCTTGTCATGATGGACAAGTTTGTCGCTATTTGATTCTTTAACGAGTTTGACGACAATGAGAACTTGGTACTTTTAATGTTTATAGAGTTAGGAAAGTGACAAACAGAAAACTCCACATATTGTTTATAAATTTGTCTCTCAAGTCCAAAAAAATGTAAAATAATACAAGAGAGAACCTATTGACCATGCTCGATCAATGTATTCCTTTTTTGTATGTAATATATCTTAGTCGGGAAAAGGGTTAAACTTATACTGATTAAGTGTTGTTTCCAATCCATTTACAAGCTGAAAAGGACAAGAGCTCAACAATCTTTTCATGTTTCAAGAGTCTAAAAAGAGGTTAAAGAGGACTCCGTGATTTTATTTTCTTTTAACGAGTCAAAAAAGGAAAATAATTGGTGATCTTTTCATTTTTTATGAGTCAAAAAAGAGCTTAAAGAGGACTCCACTTAGAGGAACGAGTGGTGTCTATGATAGCAACCAGTTTCAATGACGTTGGAACTTCTCAAAACATATTTATTTATGTGAAGAGGCTGGCTAATAAGACCACTCATTGCAACTATTCCTCAAAAAGGGTAAAACAACCAAGTTAAAGCGTCTGATCAGCCAAGCAGATAGTGACGATGGAAGGAGAAAAACCAAGGCTCATCTGATAGAATGGAAATCACGGAGGTTAAATGGACATGGGTTCATTTTTACATAAGATTGAACCATGGAGAACTCTTCTTGGATTCAGTTTCATGTATACACAAGCTTGAAATGATAAACTATGCTTGGATTTAGTTTCATTTTTACACAAGCTTGAACCATGAAAAACTATGCTTAAGATTGGTTTACATGCCCCTAGCATGATGACTAGATTCTAGGTGCATGCCCCCCAACCTTCATTACATTCACCTAAGTAGACTACTCGTGGCTATCAGGTGGATGAAATGAAGGTTCATTTACGAGATGAAGTGAATGACTCGACTAGCATTTTACAAGATCTCATCAAAGACTTGAATTAGAACTTTTCCCCAGGGGACCTTGTTTCATTTTTTAACAAGCTTGACACAAGACAAGGAACTCTGTTCAAATTCATTGTTTGATTTTTTAACGAGCTTGACACAAGACAAGGAACTATTCTCTGATTCCTTGTTTCATTTTTTAACGAGCTTGACACAAGAGAAGGAACTATGGTCTAGGACCTATTTCATTTTTTAATGAGGTTGACATAGTAAAAGAACTATCCTCATATTCCTTGATCAAGAGCCATAAGAGGTCATGAATTCCAAGAGGTTCTCATCAGATGGGAGAAAAATTCTCTAGAAGGGATACGTAGCAAGGAATCCATTGGAGAGATATGGTTCGAATGCCCCCAATACATAATGCACAACATCATGGAATTGATCGTCAGTTGCTATAGGCATGGAACGGGTTGTCACATAATTGACCCATGGCGGTGAATATACCAATGGGACAAAAGGGCCATTTAGGGAAGATGGTTGACTGGAAGCAATATTTGGACCGGGAAATGAAAGCTGGTCAATGGTGATAATTCTGCGTTCATGTGGGAATCACATCACTCAAAAGAGTGTTGAATCATTAGCTCACATATCATAAACATAGTCGCGCCCAACAAGTAAATTACAATCTAAAGGGCCTCGGATTACCATCACATTGAGATAAACAATCTTTCCTCGCAAAGTAATAGGAAACTGAGGAAGGATCCCTAATGGTTGATTGGTTCCTCTGTTAAAAGCCAACAGATTCTAGGTAATTGGCACAAGTGGCAGGGAATTGAGCACCTGCCAAGCAGTGGAGGAAAGGATACTCACATATGCACCTTCACCTATAATAGTGCTAGATACAATCACATTATAAACCTATACTATGATATGGAAAGGCACATAGGAAGGAAGATGAAATCTTGCTAGTCGATTCCAATCAAAGAAAGTTAACAGACTACTTGAAGGGGATACCGTAAGAATAGGAGAATTACCTCTTTGAGTTACGAGAATGGGAGGATTTTCCTCTTGTCTTGGTGGAACAGGAGGGTTGCCTCCAAGCTCATTGGAAGCTAAAGAAATGGAAAGAACCTGAGTGGTATCATACTTACTCCCTATCAGAAAGGTACGATTAACTAAAGGTGGAATTAGGTCAACTGTTTCCTATACTTGTGATTGGTCAGGTATAGACTCATGGGATTCACATTTGGAGAGAGTGGGTTTGACCGATGGTTGATTTGAGTGAGTCACTTCATCAACTAGTGAAGGATTAAGGGAGATTCTATTGAAAATAGTATTGAGAGGGGGGGTGAATCAATATTATTAAGTCAAATTCTTTTTCAATTTATACAAAGATTTGTATATGCCACTTCAGTTAATGAAAACAACGTGTATACGTAACTCTGACTAATGAAACTCGCGTATAACTTCCAGAATTATAATTTAATTCATTCTTCAGATGTTTATCATTAATCTGTGTGTGAGAACCATATAACGGTAAGCAGGAACAGAAAGGTAGAGCAGACAGTCACAAAAAAAAAATACAAGATATAAGGTGGAAACCCAATGTGGGTGAAAACCACCTACTGCAATATGTCTCTATCTTCTTTCAATTAGAAACTTTTTTTACAATGATTTTGTACTAGTGTAGTCTTATACCAGCACACAGGCTTAAACCTGTAGAAGGCTACAACCTCATCTCGTTCTCCAGCTTCTCCTGGAAGGGAGCTACAACCCCCTTAGCTCTTGTACTAGCTGAGTTACTAGTACGTAGGTGCTGACCTACAGAATACTTCAACATCCGCTTTTCTTCTAGGGACCACGTTTCATAAATTTTCAGACTAGATCCATGAATATCAATGAAACATCAAGTATATCTACAACAACCAAACTCCTATGTACAAATACTGAATCAACCAATAAGTTCTCAGAATGCTATAACTGGAAACTAGTACCAGTAACCAGACACCAATTCTGAACCCAGAACACTGCAGCAATAAACAGAAGCAGCTAAAACATATTTCAAGAGACGTATGCTATTTCACCGATAGAAACCTGCGTACATACGTAGCTATGCCAAAGCCAACCAGCGTATACGCAGTCTTCACTTGCTTAACTTGCGTGTATACGCACCTCCACTATGTCTAACCTGCGTATAGATCTATGAAAGATAATTTATTCTTTTACTTATTTCAACATCAGTTATACCTAGATTATCAGATTTATAGATTTAATCACGCGCCAAATATAATAGATAAAAATCAAATAATGATACTACTATTCAAGCCTTGAGATCTCGACCCATCAGTAGATCTTAGCCATCGTGTAATGCTTAGGTTTCTCCTTGATTCATATCCAGCCGCGACTCACCAACCCATCACCCATATTCCAGATCTTGCCCCTCTTAAGATATTCAACACATAAGTCAATACCCTTGCCAAATGATCTCCTTCCCTTTTTATAGTCTTAGGCCTTACTCAAACCATGGTCCAAAGCCATTGAGAACTAATACTAGGGACGCAATACTTGGGTTCAATACTTTAAATGCAATATGAAGGACGAAAACCATAGGTTTAAATATGTCAGACTAAATACCATCGACCAACCATATGTTTTCCCACATGTACGCGCTTTTCTTTGCATGAAAGTGTGTGCATACATATATGCGCCTTCTAATCAGTACACCCACATGTATACACGACTTTGTTACGAGGAACCTACGTATACCTCATTTTCTTTCATTCTGAGAGCCTCAACTGTGATTTGCCATTGAGTGAGTTGCCATCAAGGACAACACTTATGTCATCGAGCCAAACCTATTCCAAACCTGTGTCATAATGCCAACAATATCCCCCTTTGGACTTGATGGCAACCCAAAGTCACTCAAATTCATTCTCCCCCTTTGACATCAAGGGCAAAGGGTTATGCTCCCCCTAAGTCCATGCTAAAATCACTACTTTGTTGAGCTGACCAAGCTCCTCCTGACTTGTAGGCAAGGTCTGCAAGAAGATGTTCTATAAAAGAAACATGACTTTATACATCATAAATGACCTTCCTATCACCAAAGACTCATACATACATCCATCTCCCATCCAAATGGGAATATACCAGTATTGACTCATCCACCCAACCAAGTGGGGATACATGATAAAATAAGAACATTACATCATTCATCCCAGGCATAGTGGGGAAACCAAAGTAGGCCATTACATGACCTTGATAAAAGAAATATAAGACATAGAGACAAAATATCTACAGCAAGACTATGACAGTTATCAACAACAAACATCAGCAGCATTTGTCAATCATTATTCAGACCAGCACCCATGTTCTCCTTCTGCACCTGTTCCACCTGAAATTAAACCAACTATGAATTTGAACCAAGATCTTCTAAGATAATGCCAACAATGCATTATTAGAAGAATATATGCTCCCCTTGAGCCTGTGCCAGATGGTCTCTGTCAAACCCATATCAGACTCTTTTCATCCTGAGCATGGCCCCACTGCTTTTCTTCAAACCATCATATATGCGACTATACCTTAATAAGCTGGCATATGTATGCAGATCCTCCTCATTCAACTCGCGTACAACCACTTTTTCTCTTAAACAGACAAGATTCAACAGCAAGATGATGCATCAACTACCCCCAGCTTCTGTTTGAGGTATTCAAATGTCTCCCTAGTCAGTGGTTTGGTGAGGATATCAGCAACTTGTTCCTTAGAGGGAACATACTCCAAATTGACCTTTTGTTCAAGCATTTCTTCCCAGAGAAAATGATATTTGATCTGTATGTGCCTAGTCTTTGAATGCATGACAGGATTCTTTGAAATACTGATTGCACATGTATTATCACAAAAAAAGGAGATAGGTGGAGTACAAGTGATTTGAAGGTCTTGCAATGTTTGCATCATCCAAAGGAGTTCCGTGCAGCGAGATGCAGTGGCTACATATTCTGCTTCAGCTGTAGATAATGTAATAGAACTTTGTTTCTTGCTGAACCAAGATACTAATCTAGGACCCATGAAGAATGCACCACCACTAGTGCTTTTTCTGTCATCCACACTTCCTGCCCAATCTGCATCTGTATATGCATGAAGTGTGAGATCTATACCTCTAGTATACCATAAGACATAGTCTTGAGTTCCTTGAAGATACTTGAAAATTCTCTTAACTGCCTGAAGATGAGTTTCCTTTGGATTTGCCTGAAACCTTGCAACTATTCCCACTGCATGCACAATGTCTGGTCAGGTACCTGTCAGATAGAGCAGACTACCAATCATGGATCCATAGGTTGGTTGATGTACTGCTGCCGATTCATCATTTACACTGAGGCTACATCCTGTTACCACAGGGGTACATACTAGTTTTGAATCCTCCATCCCATATTTCTTCAAGATCTGCTTGAGATACTTGGTTTGTGATAGAAAAATGTCGTCTTTTTTTTATTGGACTTGTAAACCAAGAAAATATGTGAGCTCACCAAGCATGGACATTTCAAACTCTTTCTACATCACCAAGGCAAAATTTTGAATCATGTCTTCTTCATTGCTACCAAAGATGATATCATCAACATACACAACAAGTATTAGCAACTTATCATTGTCAATTTTTATATATAGATTGCTATCAGTTGATCCTTTTATAAAACCTTCTTGATGGAGGTACTTATCCAACTGATAATACCAAGCCCTTGGAGCCTGTTTAATGCCATAGAGAGCCTTTTTGAGTCTGCATACAAGTTTTGGATCATTTCCAAGAATAAACCCATCTGGTTGTTCAATATATACTTCTTCATCCAAGTCTCCATTTAGGAAGGCAAACTTCACATCCATTTGAAATACTTTGAACTTTTGAAAGCTAGAAAGAGCAAGGAACATTCTTATGGCCTTAAGTCTAGCAATTGGTGCAAAATTTTCTTCAAAGTCTATCCCTTCTTGTTGAGCATACCCTTTGCAAACAAGTCTAGCCTTGTTTCTAATCACATATCCATTTTCATTCAACTTATTTTTGAACATCCATTTTGTTCCTAGGAACCAACTCCCAAGTGTTATTCTTTTCAATCTGCTCAAGTTATTCCTCCATGGCCTTGACCCAACATTCATCTTTGCATGCCTCTCTTACATTTTTTGGTTTAGTGGAGGAGTGTAATGCTAGATAGCTTGAAGCTTCTGAAATGGTTCTTCTTGTCTGTACACCTGCCTCTTTCTACCCCAAAATTTGAGATTCTGAATGATTCTTCTGAACGTACTTGGATGGAGTCTTTTCTTCTATCCTTATCTATTCTTTTGGTGCCTCATGGGTTTCTTCTTCATCATGAATCTGATTTGATGTTGATGGATAGTCGTCATCATCTTTGAAATCTTTAGATTTTACCTGCCCAGGAGTGTTTCCTTCTTCATCTACCACTACATCAATACTTTCAACAATTTTTCCAAGTCTTTTATTATAACACTTGTATTCTTTGCTATGGGGAGAGTAACCAAGGAGAATGCCTTCATCTGCTCTAGGTTTAAACTTGCCAAGATTTTCGTCAGTCTTCTTGATGTAGCATTTGCTTCCAAAATTTTGAAAATTTTACCATGAGAGTCTAACCATACCAAAGTTCATGAGGAGTCTGAGTGTTGTTTACCTGGATATTTTTCTTGTTGAGAATAGTAACTGCAGCAAATGTGGCTTGACCCCAAAAGGTTGTGGGAGTTCCAGACTCATCATGCATAGCACGAGCCATTTGTTGAACCGTTATGTTCATCCTTTCCACTACTCCATTTTAATGAGGAGTCCTTGTAGTAGAGAATTCCCTTCTTATTCCATGTTATTCACAAAAATCGAAAAATTCATCCAAGGTAAATTCTCCTCATAGCCAGTGTTCATCATTCTTGCATAGATAGCATTGTTGTTGTCCTCCCTTGAGTATATATAAATTATTTGGAGTTCTTATGCCCTTGATCACTATTTCTCCTGTATCAAGCTCACGGACAATGCATCCATTTGATCGAAATATTACTTCATTTCCTTGATCACACATTTGACTGACACTTAATCAATTATGTTTTAAGCCATCAACATACATAACATTTCCAGCCTTGACCTTTCCTTTCTAAAGAACATAACCTTTACCTTTTATGAGTGTAGGGGTGTCATTTCCAAATGAGACCTCCTTTTCCTTTTCTAAGGCACTATATTATTGAAGTTTATCTTTATCACCTGTCATATGTTTGAGCATCCACTATCGATGTACCACTGAATTTCCTGTCCTTCTGCATATAAGGCTATCCCACATCTTTTTGGTTGTGATTCTTTATTTTACCATGTTTTGCCGAAACCTACTCCTGCATTCAGAATCTTCATGATCAAAGTTGTTACAAATAGAACATTCTACTTCATTCTCAAGAGCATAAAAGTTATTATAGGTCCTTTTCATGATCTTAGTCATACTCCTTTGTTTTTGAGCTTCTCTAGTCATGATTGTCTTGTAGGCAACACATTGAGCTTCTTTGTGACCAAAGTTATGACAAGAGAAACATTGGCCATTGAAGAAGCTCCTGCGATTATCAAATCTACCAACCAAATGATTGTAGTTTCTATTGACATCCATTCTTGAGGTAATTTGAGAATGATTTACCTAGTAGTCTTTGTTCATTGTTGAGGTAAATTGTCCCTGACTTACATGGTGATCTGCATTATTCTTTTGTTGTGGATTGTCAACCTGTTCACTTCTCCTTGCTGCATCAAGATAACTTTTGCAGGTGGATGGCTTTTGTGATTGCTTCTGTGCTTGAGATACTTCTTTAGTGTATCCAAGACCCATCTTGATTTGAAGAGAACACTACACTTTGATAATCTCATCTAAAGTTTCAGTTCCTTTAGCAAATTTAAGATTAAGAGATTTTGTTTTTTAAATATCTTTCATAAGTCCCACAATTTCACATTCTAACTTTTCATTGTGTTTTTCCCTTTCAGCAAGTTTGAATGTCAGAGTATCTATAATCATATTTTTTTCCTATAAACAATTTTTGAGTTTAGAAATTTCTTCATAGAGACCTTCTTCATCTATAACATCCAGGAAATCATCATCTTCAAAAGCCATCAAAAGTCTATAATATTACGTTGTTCATCTTTATCACTAATTGAATATCCATCAGTAGCTTCATGTGTATAATAGCTCTCCTCACTTACATTCTGTTTTTTGTTCCATCTAACTGGTTCCTTACCTTTGTCAAGTTTATCTTTATGAGGACATTTGGTAGCATAATGACTGACTCTCCCACAAGCAAAGCATTTGAAAGGTAGCTTTCCTTTGAATCTTCCAATTCCCCGTTGAATGTTCTTGACAAAATTAGATTCTTCCTCTTCTTCTGACATATGTTCCGACTCATTGTAATGTCCTTTTCCTAAGGGTTTGAATGCATCTTCTCTCCTATCTGATGGTCCACCTTTTCTCATTTCGTATGTAATTAGGATTCCGTGCAGCTATGACATGCTAAGGCTTTGTAGATTCTTCTTTTCTTCTATGGCAGAAACTTTTGAATCAAACTTAGGAGACAAAGATCTTAGAACCTTTTCAACCAAAACAACTTCTTTTATTTCTTCACCCAAGTTTTTCATACAATTAACAATCTCATTTATACAAAGGAAATAGCTAGCCATGCTTTCATCATTGTACATTCTGAGTATTTCATACTGAATTTTGAGAGTTTGAAGTTTTGCTCATTTTACCTGATCATCTCATTCATAGCTCAGAATAATCTTGTCCCATATTTCTTTTGTGGTTTTGAGTTGCATAACCGTGACGAATTCTGAATGAGATAGACTCCCTAATAGGGTATTTATAGCCTTTGCATTTGTTTCATACTACTTCTTACCAGCCGTATCTGTAGGAGGTTCTGAACGAAATGTGTATCCTGTTTCCACAATATCCCAAACTTCTGTACCAAGAGATTGAAGATAGGCAGTGATTCTTACCTTCCAATAGACGAAGTTGCTCCCATCAAAAATTGGTGGCCTGATAGATCTTCCTTCAAGAGATCAAGCTTCCCCTAAAGGTCCTCCTCTGATACCAATTGTTGAAAATAATACTGAGAGGGGGGGTGAACCATTATTATTAAGTCAAATTCTTTTTCAATTTATACAAAGATTTGTATACACCACTTCAGTTAATGAAAACAACGTGTATACGCAACTATGACTAATGAAACTCATGTATAACTTCCAGACTTATAATTTAATTTATTCTTCAGATGTTGATTATTAATCTGTGTGTCAGAACCATATAACAGTAAGAAGGAATAGAAAAGTAGAGCAAACAATCACACAAAAGAACACAACATATAAGGTGGAAACGCAATGTGGGTGAAAACCACCTACTGCAATATGTCTCTATCCTCCTTCAATTAGAAACTTCTTTTACAATGATTCTATACTAGTTCAGTCTTATAGCAGCACGCAGGCTTCAACTTGTAGAAGGATACAACCTTCTCTCATTCTCCAGCTTCTCCTAGAAGGGAGCTACAACCCCCTTAGCTCTTGTACTAGCTGAGTTACTAGTACGTAGGTGCTAACCTAGAGAAGGCTTCAACCTCCTCTTTTCTTCCAGGGACCACGTTTCATAAATTTTCAGATTTGATCCATGAATAACAATCAAACATAAAGTAGATTTGCAACAACAAAACTCTTCAATACAAATACTAAATCAACCAATAACTTCTCAGAATGTTGTAACCGGAAACCAGTACCAGTAACCAAACACCAATTCTGAACCCAAAACACTGCAACAATAAACAGAAGTAGCTAAAACATATTTCAAGAGATGTACGCTATTTCACCAATAGAAACCTATGTACATACGCAACTATGCCAAAGCCAACCAGTGTATACATAGTCTTCACTTGCTTAACCTGTGTGTATATATGTCTCTGTTGTGTCTAACCTACGTACAGATCTATAAAAGATAATTTATCCTTTTACTTAATTAGACATCAGTTATACCCAGATTATCAGATTTATAGATCTAATCATGCACTACATATAATAGATCAAAATCACATAATGATACTACTTTTCAAGCCTTCAGATCTTGACCCATCAATAGATCTTAACCTTCATGTAATGCTCAGGTTCCTCCATGGTTCAGATCCAGTTGTCACTCACCAAGCCATCACTAGTATTCCAGATCTTGCCCCTCTCAAGATATTCAACACATAAGTCAATAACCTTGCCAAATGATCTCCTTCCCTTTTTATAGTCTTAGCCCTTACTCAAACCATGGTCCAAAACCATTGAGAACTAATACTAGGGACCCAATACTTGGGTTCAACACTTCAAATTCAATACCAAGGACCAAAACCATAGGTTCAAATATGTTGGACTAAATACCATGGACCAACCATAAGTTTTCCCACATGTACGCGCTTTTCTTTGCATGAAAGTGCATGCATATGTATATGTGCCTTTTGATTGGTACATCCACATGTATATGCAACTTTGTTACGAGGAACCTATGTATACCTCATTTTCTTTCATTCTAAGAGCCTGAACTGTGATCTGCCATTTGAGTTAGTTTCCATCGCGAACAACACTTATGTCATAGAGCCAAACCTGTTCCAAACCTATGTCATAATGCCAACAGATTCTCTTGTAACCAGATGGAAGTCGCTGCGGAGAAGCAGGAGAGTTATCCAACACTTTTTGGGTTCATCCAGATAGGCACAAAGGTGAATGGGGTGATTCCCTTTGCATAGCCTACAGGGAAACTTATTTTTACCCTTATTTCCATGAACGTTTCTACCACTAGTTGATGGTGTGTCACCAGCATGATCTTCAGAGGGTGATGACACATGATGATGTGAATGAGAAGACCATTTTTCTAAGATTTTAAGAATACCAGAACAATTTCGAAGAGGATGGTCTCCCATACAAAGTTTGCAAGCATATCGAAGTTTGGGAGGCTTATCAGATGGTTTCGCATCAGAAGTTGCATTCGAAGCAATAGTTTCTTGGTTTCCCCCATGCTAAATTTTCTTCTTCTTCTTATTATTACCTTTCTTCTTCTTCTTAACCACCTCTTTACTAGTGTCAATACTTTAACCAGACAAAGAGGAAGAAGGGGACGAAGAAGCAACCGAAGAAGAAGGTAAAGGGTTAACTTTAGGATTAACTGGAGGTTGTTTTTTCTAGGTGCAGGAATATTCAGTTGAGGGGCCAAGGACATTGAGAAAAACCATACTAACAAGCTAATGGTAAGTCCCAGAAGGGACAATGTAGCCATATAAGGAGCACTAATATTTCTGAAAGGAGGAAAAGGGCTAGGATTCCCATCAAAAGGAATTCCTTGATCGGCAAACTCCAGAGTTGTTGCCATATGTATCAACCCAAGATCAACTAAGGAATTATGTGGAGGATGTTATCCATGGTCAATTAATTTTATTTTAATCAAAATAGCATAACAAAACAAAAGAGTGAAAATCTAGGCAAAAGGATTACCAAGTAACTATGAACTACAATATACTGCCTCAGTAAACCAAGGACTTAACATACGTGTAGGAAATATCCCCGAATGTTGTTTTCAGTGTATCACAATATATAAGGAGGCTGAATTAGTTACGTATGGATGGATAACAACCTAATGTAGTCCTCCCAAATATACCCCAAAGTATGTGGAGGCCCAATCCATGTTAGTGTTGCCTAATGCGAAATCACACAGTGAGAGCATTCCTTTATAATTTTCGTACTATAACACCGACCTATATACCCAAAGGTACATGGACGAGCTTCGATATACTTATGTACATGTGATGAGGTATCACACTCAGAATGTATCGTAGACAATTAGCGACAGCTACTATGTTTAACGACACTGGAGCACGTTTCTAGCCTAGACCTCTAAATGTTATGCATTAAGTTACAATGCTCCATTAGGTTAATTAAGATAAATTTTAAGTTGATCCTCTTAAGAATTTTCCTTTCAAGGTTCACCACGTGATTTATGCTTGCAATTCCTAGAATGCAACTAACATGAGAAACATTCTTTCATTCAATTAACAATGAAATCTGTAGCTAGTAAGGGATAGAGAAATCAGATCTTTGACAAAGATCAAACAATACAACTAATGCAATTTTCCCTATACTATTCCTATAAGCACACACAAACCTATAAATGCATAATGAAAGTTTTTCTTTTCATTTCCATTAATGTTTAGATGAACAAAAGGAAACTAAATGCACAAAAAATAAATCAATACTTTTTGCAAGAAACGAAGACTTTACGACAGTTCCTTTTTTCAAAGAAATGAAGACTTTACGAAACTTCCTTTTCAGAAAAGACTAATAAACATAAGCTAAAATTGACAATGAATTTATAATGATAAATAAATCATTTAAGAAACACTAAAAAATCAAGGCCAAAGTAGGGCTAGGAGAAGAAATACAAATTGATTTTAGAACCGTTGAAAACATTGATCTTTTAGTAAACAAAATCAGAGGAGACAAGGGCTGAGGAGGTGAATAAGGTAACTAAAAAGGAGGAGAAGGAACCCTTATATATCATAGTAGAGTTAGTGAGCCCTAATAATGTCATCAACAATCATAGCCTCATATCCAATGATGTTCCTCTATAACCTAAATACAGTTCTACCCAGAAGAAAACCATTATACACTTTGAAGAGACATTTAGAATGTTGGGAACAAAAATTTTGGAAGCTTTCCAAAGAAGATGGAATGCCTTACCCCATAGCCTATAAATCAAATAATATCAATCATGTGAAAGGATAACGAATGCCTCACCCCACAGCCTATACATCAAACAATATCACTCACGTGAATGGTTGAGGAATGCCTCACCCCATAGCCTATAAATCAAAGAATATCACTCATGTGAAAGGCTGAGGAATTCCTTCAAGAGAACATTATTGTACAAGAGAATCATATAGAGGATGAAAATCAAGTGGATAAGAGTAAAACTTAGTCCACCCTTTCTACTAGGCTTAGAAGAAGGAAGCGATGAATCAGGAAAGTAGGGAGAGTGGACAAATATATAAAGGAATGTAGGTTTTTACCCACGAGAGGGCACAACATATGAGGAGCCTTGGAATGTAGGGATGCTACCAAGGTTGTGAAAGAGCTTCACACAAATGACTAAGTTGTTGAGAGGATGAGCAACACCTTCAGTAGGGGGGTGATGATGATTTCCATCAATATGTATATTTTGAAGATAATTATGCCATCTTCCGGCCTTAAAACTATCCTTCTCTCACATTAATTCACATTTTTTGTTATATTATTGTTGGTAAGAGGAGAAAAATGTGTTTTTCATAGTATTTGGCATAATGTGGTTTAATTGTAGGAAAAAGAAGCATTTTTTAGGAAATGACTATGCAGGGGCTTGATGGAGACAACTAGGAGAGAATCTATGGGGCTTTTCCACCTCCTTAACTCCCTAACTCATCTTGCAATCACATATTCCTCTCTCACCAGCTCAAATTCACTGGTAGTCAAGTGACTCCTAATCCAAGTGAAGCATAAGAGGGACAAAGATTCACCATTTCTGAGATCAACGAGGAAATCACTCCTACTTTCAAGGGAGCTTCTATCAGCCTCCCATTCGTATAAATAAACGAGAAGAAAAAATCATTAGGATTCAAGGTTTTTTTCATCTACGAGTAGCTATTGATGATGGAGCTTGACATTGTTACTTTTAACTTTCATGTTATGTATGAGACCTTTACTTTTTTATAATGAGAAATTTGATTTTAAGCTGCATTTGAGTTAGTTTCAGAGGGCCCTTGGGTTTGGGCCTAACCCAAAGGCTTTTCTCCCTCTTTTTGTACTTATGTTTTGTTCTTGATTCAAAGTAGTTAATAGTTTCTTTCATTTTGGTAGAGATTGACCTATAAAAAGTTGTGGTTGCAAGCCTCTTACTCAACTCTCTTGTGGGAGAATGAGTGGAAGGATTCACAAACTTAGTCCAAACATATTGTGTTTCTGATTTCTTGGAAATAGATGAATGTTAGTTATTATTATTTACATTTTCTCTCTGTGGCACATAAGTCATTTTAGTTATTATATTAGTGTTATGGCATAAAATAGATGTTATTTAGATTCAACTCATCTTTTCCATCATAAGTTATCTCCTTTTGTTAATGATTAATGGATGTATGCATGTGATAGATTGAAAGGATGTGTTGATCTCTAAGGAAGTGAACCTTCACCACTTGCATCTTGAATTCCTTCATCTTCTCTTTCAACCTTCAATTATGTCCCAAAAGTTTGTTTCCATAAGTCATTTTTCCTAGTATACTGTGAGCATTCATCCTAGTGCAAGACAGACCTCTGAGAGGTCCTGAGATTGGATAGGGGCTCAACCAAACCTTCCTTCATTTGCTTCAACCTCCATCCACTACTCCATACAATGAATACATCATTCTCACTGTCAAAATACATTCAAAACCCCTATCATAACATCAAAGGCCCTGTTATAGCAATATAGGACCTCCTATAGCAGCCACCTACAGCAAGCCTATAACACCCCTTTCCTTCATCATTTTTGATCCCCACTTTAAAATTAGCTTAGTCAAGATGAATAATGCCCTACAACTATGATTTGATTATCAGGGGAAGCTTCTAGGCCTCTAAAACTATTCCTTTTATTCACTACAAAACAAAGTAGAATTAGTTTTTTTTATCACAAGTATGATGCAAGTAGGCTACTAATTTTTTTTAAAAAGTGAAATAGGTAGATGGTAGATGCAATTATGATTGGTTGTTTTATGAATTATACAAAGTAAGAAAACTTCCTTTCTGCAAGTAGATTTGGTAGTTTGAAGAAATTTGCAAGATAAAATAAATTTTTTTCTTCAAGTAGATTAGCCCTTGTCCTTTCATGAATTGATTAGTTAGCATCTATAAGGTGAGTAAATGGCAGTTCCACTTTCATATATAGAATTAATTTTCAATTGTACCTTAATCAGCAAGATTTCATTTTAATTCAGTAAGAGGAATGGTCTCTCAGCACTTTAATCTAATGCCATGACTTAGGGTGACATGAGTGGATATATATAATCATAGCTCATTACGATATTCACAATAATAATCTCATATACTTATGCACATTTTTTTCAACAAAATAATAACCATACTGTGTATGGAGCTTTATAAATCCATCTTGATACAATATTTACAATAATATACACATACATACATATGCACATTTTCTCATTCACTAAATAAAAGGATACAATGCTTGCATACCGAACAACAGAGTCTAAAGGCAAAAAAATCCACCCTCAAAGTAATACCAAGATTAAACCCCTTCCTAGGAAGTACATAATGCATTTCCAATGTCAAACTTGCATCCAATGTCCAGTGCTACAATTCTGCGCCACTTGTCCTCTCTATGAATAGTTACCAGCTCATTTTTCTCGGGCACACTCCCATTGTGCATATGATTCCATCTAGAAATGCTAATCAAAAAAAAAATACATCCCTGACCTTCCCTTCTCTACTACATAGTCCCTTCGGCAATCTGATCACCCCCTTCTGTGATGTCACTCACCTTCCAAGTTCCCTAACATCCCCTATCCCAGGTGATCCATCTCTTAGCAAGGTTTCCTCACAATGAAAGGTAAAAAAACCAAGGCATATCCCTACCCAAGAACCATCATAATGGTCATAACATGCTCATGGAAATCTATGGACACTATTAGGTGCCATTGTCCCACAATGGCCCTACTCCTAAAGTGATTTACCATCATACTGCTACCTAACCCAATTCCTTTTTCTTCTGTTACTAATTCTCACAGCCATTTCTAACGTCCCTAACTAGACATATCGTTGCTTCCTATACCAAGCACATAATTTCGATTAGAATTAAAAGTAATTGAAATAAATTCAAATCATACCTCATTGGTGACCCATCAATAAGGTACACTTGCAATTCTGTTTACATCCTGTCAAAACAAGTCAAACTAGATAATTGATCAAATCATCATGTATAAACATATTATATTTGGTTAGCTCAAAACACAACCATCATAAATCAAAATCATAGATCACATGTAACCATCATAAATCAAAGTCATAGATGACATGCAAATACAAAACTAAACTAAAATATTGATACTTATCTTTCAAATGATTCTTTCTCTTTTTCCTTTTTTTATTTATCCTTTCCGTACACACGCTGAATTAGTTTACAAACTCGGAAAGCACCGAGTGCCTTCTCTCTAATCAAAAAGGGAATTTGGAGACTAAACTACCTCCTCCCTCAATATAAAAAAAAGGGTATCCCAAGACTAACCACCTCAACCCTCAATAGCAACAAGGGAATCCCAAGACCAAACCACCTCAACCCTCTTTAGAAGCAACAAGGGCATCCAGAGACTAAACTGTCTCAACCTTGAATAGAAACAATAAGGGAATCCAGATACTAAAATGCCTAAACCCTTAATACAAACAACAAGGGCCATACAATACCATATATGTTTGTCCCATCACACTGTACAACACATACACATAGATAGTATATAATGCAATACATTCACCTACACCCGGTGTACAATACAAGACATACACCTACACCAGGTGTACAAAACCACACATACATCTACACCTAGTGTACAACACTACACATACACCTACATTGGGTGTAGAACACGACACATACACCTACGCCTAGTGTACAGGATAATAATTATACGTACCCACTATACAATTCAATGAATACACATGTCGCGATGCAATTCTTGGACAATACTGATAAAACTATACCAACTATACACATCACATTTTGTACGACATGTACACAATACCACATGTACACAACACCACTTGCATAATGTGTACAAAACACTCAATGTACACAACACCACCTGCACAATGAGTACACAAAACGACATGCACATAGCACCCCATTTGCAACATGTAGACAACACTGCATGAACAAAAGACCACGTGTACACCATGCACACAACACCGTATGTACATAGAACTACATATCCAAGTGACCATGGCACCATATGTACACAACATTGCATGTCCAACATCCTCACGACACCATATAAATATAACAATGTGTATACAATAGGTACAAAGCATCATATGTACATAGCACCACATATATAACACGTACACAACACCATATGGACACAGTACCATATATGCAAGATGCACACAAATTTATACATACACAATACAACACATGAAACAAGAACACAACAGCAGTATTTCACATCCAAAAATCACATTGTCTTTACCAAGAAAGCTTACTTCTAGTGTCTTTCTACTATCCATGCTTTTCCCAACATGTTGCATATTGCACTACTTTCATTCTATTAATGTATCCATCATTACCTGTTATAAAATAAACATATTAATAGTATAAACATGTAATGTCAATTCATATCCACATGATACTAACCTGATAGATTTGTCCGGGTTACTATGTCCACTCGATTCCAGGAACTTCTCTGTCCCATTCACCTGCATAAACAATCATTCCTCCACAAGAATGATCCTTCACGACCCTTTCAAATAATGACATACATACATACATACATACATATATCTATCTATCTATATATATATATATATATATATATATATATATATATATATATATATATATATATATATATATATATCTATATATATATATATATATATATATATATATATATATATATATATATATATATATATATATATATATATATATATATATATATATATATATATATATATAGATATACATATATATACATTAGCATAACCATGATCGCCACATAATTGGTAGATATCATAAGGTTTAGGTTAAGAAAACTTCCTTTAGTCATGCAACACATCCACAACATTGAAAACAATAGTTCCCAACATAGCCAAGGCATTTGGCACCTAAAATCCATTTACCCTACCTTTCTTGTTACCTTTCTCATGATTTTCCTTCCATCGTCCATTTACCCTAATGGACCCCACCAATCCAACTAGTTGTCATACTCTTGCCTTCATTTTCCCTTATACATGCATTAGGCTTCATCCAGGTCTTATATTACATATTGGACTTCATTCAGCTCTACCTTAGCTCCACTAACTTTCCTCTTTCGCCAACCAATCCCCAAGACCCTCAAAACATAAAAGGAAATAACCAAAATCAATGAAGAAGAAAGATGGGAAAACCAATAGCAATACGACACCACAAATAAAGTGGTATGGCTATACACTAGACATAAACAAATCTGCCATCAATCAAAACAAATCACAAAAGACCAAAAGTTCAAGGCTTGAAATAAACACCATGACTCAATCCCCATGGCTTCCTAATACTTCCAAAGAAAATATCAGTTTGAGCCTTATCCAAGATTACATGGCAGCCTCTTTTCCATGCAATTCCTTGTATCATACTACCTTAAACACATAACTACCAGTGTATAAATAAATAAAACAATATAGCAGTTATCTTACCTTATTGTGCCAAGCACGTGACCTTATAGCTAAACACACGTTTCAACTACATGTTCCAAAGATCAAGACATCATATTTATTAATTTGAAATCAACCTTTACCAAGTCTAATAAGAATGTCATAATCCACAATCAACGCACATTCATCAGTGATAAGACATAATACTATAACTATCACCTATTTATTGTAAAGTACATATCATTTTTTCTCAGCACATATGTGTTAGTGCAAACATCTCAAACAAGATCATTCCTTCATGGAATATTGTAGATACAAACTCATGTCATGCAACTAGTCAAACATTCAACCAACATATAAATGACATAATAGACGCCAAATAGTCAAACACCAAGTAGATGACATAATCAAGCATTAAAGCACGAAGTAGACAATGTAAGAAAAACCATACCAAATAGGTGACATAATTAAACACTCAAACACAAATAGATGACATAAGAAAACTCCTACCTCAATGTATCTCAGGGGAGGCTATCTTGTTTTCACAATCAATCTAGATTAGCACGATATAACTTCACCACATAGCAACCCAAACATAATTAAGTTCATGATATCCATAAAAGTAAGTAGCTAACATATTCACATCATAAACACATAAACAATCGTCATTCATGCATAACAATCACATATGCAAAATCAGTCTAGATTAATATGACACAATGTCACAAGAATATCAACTCATCAATGAATGTCATAACCCTAATCATCTACGTAGGCCAATCCAAACTAGCATGATACATATCAAATCAAGATCCCAAGTATAATGGCCATAACCATCATGCATACAACCACAATGCATATAACAACAAGTTACTATCCTTCATGACTAACTGACACAGGTACATATGATCACACTGATTAACTAACGTATTTCATACATGTAACCCCAACAACCATAGATTGAAATACATGTACACAACCCTAATTCTTATGACAATCATTAACCAACATACTTGCATGCCAAACATACAATACCTATATGACGATCTACTCTCACCACAAAGTCTACTGCTACAACCTTGCTCCAATGATTTTCATCTACTGCTTGATCTCAGGAAAATATCAGCCTCATAAAAAACTAATGGCATCATTATGACATAATCTATAGGAAATGACCTCATGCACAACAACCTTAAACATGACAATTCATGCATAACAACATGCATCTAGCTCATTCAGTTGAATTGTTGAACCATGCTCTGATACCACCCTATAAATGCGTCCTCCAACATGTACCCACTTTCATTGGCTTACCTAGGGTAAATATGATATGAAGGTCACTATGTGTTGAGCCTCATAATTGCTTATTTTTGACACCCTTTTTCACCTATCTTATTCTTCTTTAACCATCATAATCACTCAATGGGAATCAAATCACAAGATTTATGGCATGGCACATATATAGTTGTCTTGTATTTGATAGGTTGATAATTTTCTTTATTATTAGTCTAATATTTTCTTTAGATATTGAATTGGGATGATTCTGTAGCTAATACCTAATTTTGTAGCCATGTCCATGGTTTGATAGGTTCCAAGGTGCTAATTGGAGAGAAAAATATATGGAAAGGTAGCGATCAATGCACTCAATGATTCCCTCATACTTTCATGAAACAGATTGATAAAAGAATCTTCCAATTACATGGTCAAGGATAAAGTCAAATCTATCAGTTATAACACGCGAGTGAGGAATGAGATATACACCTCATGATTTTCTTTGTTAATAGAAAATCGTGAGAGAATTTTTATGTTATATTTTCATAGTTAATTTTAGCATTCCGTTAACAACACTAGGCATAGAGATTTGAACATAATATGGTACAAGCTCTATAAAAGTACCTCATAGCATACATAAACACAATGATTTATATATGCATAGTAAAGACTTAAAACTCTGTTTTTAATTCAGTCTATGAAGAACCTTTTCATTTCCATGTGCAGTTAACTGTTTGATTCATAGCATGAGTTACCTTCTTCTCGTGGAGTGCCCCCTCGAGCAGTAAGGGTTTTCATTCGTCTTTAGTAGAGAGAATTTCCATATAATTTCATAAGTTTTATGAGTAGATACGTTTTTAATTTCTTTCACATTCACATTATGATTGTTTTACTAATCATAACTTTTGTTTATAGATGCACATGAATTAAGCTTAATAGCAGTGATAACAATGATATGATTCGCACTTAGACAATAATTTATTTTCCCTACAAGAAAAGGTATTTATTTGTAGACAAAATTTGATGTTTCATTTCAAACATGAGTAATTTATAAGTAATGAGCAAGTGTGAACATATTTAAGAAGAGATTCAATTTATTTTGGTCTTTCATGCAAGAGTGTGTTATACTGATAAATGAGTTGATTCTTATTGTTGGGATGGGATCCCCTGTGCCAGTTTTGGGTTAAAATAATCTAGCTTTTGATGTATATTTTGTAATTGATTTAAAGTATTGACGATTTGTGGATGCAGAGTGTGTAGATGGTAAGGAGTCAAAGGGATTTAGACCCTTGTTTATATAAAGTTTGAGTCAGGATTGAGACCCACCCGTGGTCCACGAACCATGGGATTGTATGTAAAGATCTATAAATAGGTGTGTCTTATAGAGTCTAAGGCAGAGAGGAATGGATAATGAATGAAGTCTTAGAAGTAATAACACAGAGAAGTGGGTCCTATAGGAGAGAAAGGCTCTGCAGTTGAGTGTGTAGAGGCCTAGGTAGACTCCGCAGCTAAGTGCGCAGACCCCTGCAACTGAGTGCGCGGGGTAGTTTTGAATCTATAATACCATATTGAATATCAATAAATAAGATTATTGAGAAATTCCTATGTGTGTCTACTTATTTCTATTTACTTATGTTTATGATATATGCTGAGGATGAATAATATGTTTATGAAATACTGATCTAATGATGCACAATTCACTTGAATAAGTCTTAATAGATGTACGCAATGCATGTTAAGTACTTTCGCAAAGAATTTGATTAATTTTGTTATGTTTTCTAATTAACCTAAGTAGATATGCTCGAAGGCTAATCTAGAATTGTTCTTTGATGAACGTAAGTGGATAAATCAACTTATAAGGGTCTACAAAAGTCGATCGTAGACCTTCACGAAAGTCTAAAGGCCATTTTAATAGCACTGCAGTACCAAGCCCTAAGGGCTTATTGATCTGTTCGAAGGTAGATCCAAGGCACTAAAAGACATCACACTTGTATTTGGATGTAGAAACTTGGTTCTAGCATCCCCCCATACAACTTCGAGTGACACTGCACCCTGTGCTACGCTGTTTGTTTTCAAAAGGGTTAATAGTGTAGGGTTTTGTTGGTTGGTGCAACTAACTCTGAACCTGGGTCAGTACGCCCTAAGCTAACAAATGTTTCCATTGCTGGGATCGGGATTTGTTTGAAAAAGATGTGTGATGTTGCATCACTGAAATCTAACGAAGAAAGAAATTGAAAAGTGGATGGATAGAAAAATTCAGGAATTCGTGGCATAGGAAAAAAGGATTCCACACCTGTCCAAGGAGAAGTGGTTGGATAGGTATTTGTATACAGAGATACACAAAATTTTCTTTTGCACCTTCCTGATCAAATTATACGAGTGGTTAGCTAAGTTGGTAGACGGTCAAGGGAGGTGGAAGCTTGAAAATCCAATAGTGTGGACTCCATGACTGGTACAATGATTAGAATCCTCTAAAGACAAGATCGCACGGGTTATCGATCACTGGCTCGATCAAATTATAGGAGGATTTGTTACAAAATTCAGATTTGATACCTCAGTCAGCTACAACGAAGCGGAGCGAAGATTTTTCAAGGGATCGTAAGGTAAGTATTTAAGATCTTTTAATACCCGGATTAAAATTTTGTTATTTGAAAAATTGGTTATGTCATTGCATTCATGTTCAGAGCTATGAAAAGTGGCAAATTCTTTAGAAATCGAGAATGATTAGGACTAGAGTATAGTCCCTTGATTCGACCTCCTGTAAACAATGACAATGGGGTAGAGAGGACTCCATCGCATAGTGATGCTCAACTGATAACATAGGGTTTTCTGCAGACACATCATGCATCCATTCCACCTCCACCTCCACCTCGCCGCACACACCTTTGCTAACACCTCCACCACCATCATTCAACATGTTGAACACAATGAAGCTGCCAATTTTCAAGGGTATAGGGAGTGAAGAAACAGAGCAGTTTTGGGGTGTTGTGAATGCTGTGTGGACAATGGAGCATATTACTGATGACAATATATGGAAGGCACAATTGGTTACCACTCTACAGGATCACGCGCTAACTTGGTATATTAAGTACTATTCTAACAATCCTTTCGTAACACTAGCAGAGACTACGACTACTTTAAACAAAGAGTTTATTAAGCCCAAATATAACTTACGTCAATATTTGGATTTAAGGAGATCATGATGAGGGTTGATGAGATGCCTTGGGAGTTAGATCAAAAGATGAAATGCAGAATTTGAGAAGATAATATGGAGATCATAGATGGTCAGCACTGCGAGTGGTTTATAACTTCACTTGTGCCCCACCTAACGATTTCTCTATTACAGCACAAGATAGGAACTCAGGCAGAATGCCTAGAAATCGTGATGAGGTTTCATGTGACTCCTATTCATGATGCAACATTTTTTTGAGACAAAGAATGTCAGCACAACTTGGATGTTTTGAAGGAAAAGATGGTCACCGCGCCGATCTTGGTATTCCTGGATTGCAAGAAGGAATTTCATGTACATGTGGATGCCTCTTGCATTACGTTAGGTGCAGTATTAATGCAAGCAGGTGAAGGAGAAATGGACCGCCCTATAGCCTTCGCAAGTAGGAAATTATCTAAGGCCGAGAGGAATTACTAAACAACTAAGTGCAAAGGGTTGGCTATGGTTTACATGATGTAAAAGTTTAGGCACTATCTGTTAGGAGGGAATTTCAAGATGTACACCGATCATTCTTATTTAAAATACTTGTTCAATAAGCCTGTGTTTGGGGGCAAGGTATGTCGATGGTTGCTGCTATTCCAGGAGTATGACATCCAGGTCATTATGAAGCTAGGGTGGTTGAATGTAGGACCTAACCATCTGTCGCAAATCAAAACAGGAGAGGATCCTAGTAATTTGGAGGAAAGGTTTCCAAATGCGCAACTCTTCACGGTACACATAACTGATAATCATTTTGTAGATATTATTCACCTTTTGACTATGGGGATGGCACCAGAAGGGTATACAAGTCAGCAAAAGAAGGAGCTATTGGTGCACGTGGTAGACTTTTCATTTATTGTGGGACATCTCTATAAGATGGGTGCTGATAAAATATTGCGAAGATATTTGTTAGATTTTGAGAGGAATAGCATTCTCACTGAAGCTCATGGAGGGGCTGCGGGAGGACATTATGCAGGAAAGGAGACTGCACAAAAGATTTTGTGCGCAGGGCTATGCTGGCCAACTATGCACAAGGACTCTAAAGCGTATTGTAAGGCATGTGAATCATGTCAGAGAACTGGCCAACTATCATGGAGGGATGACTTGCAACTACAACCTCAAGTATCATTGCAGCCATTTGAAAATTGGATGATTCATTTTGTTGGCCCAATTCAACCCCCAGGGAAGAAAACTAGTGTGCGCTACATCATCACCGTGATGGAGTATCTAACTAGATGGGTAGAGGCATAACCAGTTAAGGATTTCACAGGGGCTACAACATTGAAGTTTTTGTTTGAATATGTCTTAACTAGGTTTGGCTACCCCAAAAGTGTTGATGAGTGACAAGGTATGTACTTTTGAATGAAACAATCAACACGTTAACAAAATAATTTTGGGTCTACCATAAGAAGAGTACATGATATCACCCACAGGACAATGGAACTGTTGAGGCCTTCAATAATATTTTGGAGACTGGGCTGATGAATATCTACAACGCACAATGAAATGAATGGGATGTGGGTGTACTTAGAGTACTATGGTAATATAGGACTACTTACAAGAAGCTGACAGGAAAAACACCATTCATATTGGTCTATGGCGTAGAAGTTGTGATGCCCATGGAGTATGTTGTGCCTAGTCTACACATAGAAGCTCTCACACGTATGGCAAATCGCAAAGCCTTGGAGGAATGGCTCGCGCATCTGATGGATCTTGAAGAGGACTGATTCTTGGGTAGATTCCATCAAGTATAGAAGGAATGTGGAAAAGCATGGCACGATAGACACATCAAGCTTCACAAGTTCTACATAAATTATCTTATCTTGTTATATGATAGTAATTTCACTAAGTTTCCAGGGAAATTTTGGATGCATTGGCTTGGGCCATATATTATCAAATAAATTACAGATGGAGGCCCAATTTAGCTCGTGAAGCTGAATGGAGAACCTTTCCCGAGAAGAATGAATAGAAACCGATTGAAGCTATATATAGGGGATCCTACATAATGACTATACGATAGTAGGACAGTCTTAGTGCTCTAGGAAGTTACAAGGGAGTGTGGGACTCTAAACTACACTACCAGGTCTGGAGGACTATGTACAAGGTTGGTTGTGCGGAAAATGGTGAGGTTGCAGCATATGAAGCTGCACACAAGTAGTTGCACCATGGATGGAGGTGCCACGTAGCGTAGCAGAAAAGTGACCGTTGGATTCACTGTTCATGACTTGACAGCCAGAAGATGGTTAAGAGGAGCACGATGGTGGCATTAGGACAAAATATTTGAAGATATACTGCCAAAACAACATTAATTATTAGAATTTGGGGGGAGTGGTCAAATTAAATTTCAAAACCCCCTATAAATTACGCATCTCAGTCCAACAGAGAACACTTTGTGCCCTTAGAGTTTTTGTTCAGCTTTGTTGTTTGTCTCCTATGATCTTATCATATTGGGAATATTTAGGTGTGAGCCCTACATTTGATAAGCTGTCAAAGTTGAATTAGAAGTCCATTCTTGAGAAAATGCTTGGACCATGCCCTATAGAAATTGTGAGCACTGGTGGCAATGTTGTCTCTAAGGGAGCTGCCCTAGATGTGGTGAGTATGGAAGCTCCAACTCCTATGTCTATGACACCGAGGTCACCTAGGCTGAAGCCTACCCTTGCAATCGAAACCTAGATATCTAAACCAAACAAGAATAAGAAGAAAAAGATAATGCCAGTGTGTGAATCCCCCAAGAAGAATTTTGCATCATAGAAGCAAAAGAAAGAGAAGCAGCCCAAGAAGGTCATCAATCTGGAGGCGGAGGAAGGTGAGGGCATAGAGGGTATAGATGTTGAGGGAGTGGAGCCGATCACAAAGCTACCTGATTATATACCTTCATTCAAGGGGAAGGTGAAGGTCACAAAAGATCGAGATTCAGAAAAAAATTTCCATTTCTATGCCCCTTCTGCCTCAATAGGTTCCCTTTGAAGGTCTACGACTTGCACAAATCCCACTGCTGAAGATGGAGGATTGGGACCTCGTTGATGATGCTAGGCTTCCACACTTAGCAACAAATAAATACATGAAGTGTGTCTACTATGCAGATTTAGGAGTCACCACCTTAGAGGCAGTGGAACGGATCCGCAATGTGGAGAATTCGGGGTTGCTAAATCTATTGTGGGTGCCACATTATCACCGCACCCCTATAAACAAAATTTTTGTGTGCCAGCTGGTCACTTTGGTGCATGATGGGTGTTTATGGTTAGGAGGGCCTATCCCCATTGCTGACATGATTATCCATAGGATCAAGCACCTGTGATGCAAGTGATTGAATTTGGCCACGGATTTTGGTGGAAAGATGGGAGAAAAGGACTTTGTAGAATGAATGAAGAAAGAATTCAACCTCATCATGAAGGCACGAAGATATTCCATCACCTCAATAAACAACCTCGCGGTTCAAATTTCCACTCAATTCTTGGCAGGGATTACAATGAGAAATTGTCGGGCGGATGAAGTTTTAACACCCGTAGTATCCCTAGCTACACAGTGCACAAAGGGTGTGCAGTTCAACTAGTCTAGGTATCTCTGTTAGAAGTTCCTAGAATATTGTCATGAGGTCTAGGATGAAACCAAGCCATTTCATTACGCTTGGTTGCTACTTTCTATTATGTTTGTTGCATGGGAACTGCCGAAGGATAGCCAATTTCCTCCATAAGAAGAAGGATTACTAGAGGCAGAGCAATTCACCTTCTTGTGGGCTACAAAGGACCTCATGCGAACCACAAAGACAAATATATTTTGGGTCCTGATGGAAATGAGTCTCTACATGGCCATCAATCAGCGGCCGAGGTTGTACCCAACCTTGCATACATAGCTGTCAGCCTACATATTATTAAGGTTGACTTCGACCAAGTATACATTCAAGTGTGGAAGGATTCAAAATAGAAATGGCATGACTTTCCATATTTGGTGATGAATATAGATGTACAGGAGATGATCACATGATGTCCAGTAGAGTGGCGTGCCCCCTCAGACTTAGATGCTAGAAAAAGTAAGGGCACAGGAAGATCAACAACACAAAAGAGAAAGGAAGTAGCTAAGAAGGTTGTGAAGAACCTCGCCAGACAAAGGAAGAAGGAAATTGCTGAGAAGGCTCAAATGGAGAAAGAGTGTGCTGCCAAGGAGCATGCAGAACAAGAGGAGAGTGAGTCAAAAAGAAGTGGAAAATAACCTTCGCGAGAGACTGAGGAGGAAGAACTATCCAAACAAGGTGATAGAGGAGATGAGGGGTAGAGAACCCCCTTCATTCTGAAGAAGCATAGACAGGGGCAGCACGAAGGTCCCCAAAGAAAGATAAAATTAAACAAGTCCCAGGATAATCCCATGGTCTTGATGGAGGGTGATCTCGATCAGATCAGGAATAAAATAAGCGAAACCACGATTGAAGTGCTACAACAGTTCGAGCAACAGTATATGAAGACACTGGGGAGTGTCCAAAAGGATCTATGTAAGCTACAAATCTAAACAAGTAGAATACAGGTGGATGTCAGTCAAGCGAGTGTAAAACAAGTGAGCCTCGCACCAGGGACGAGTCAAGCAACCAAGTTAGTAAGTAACCTCGACCTTAGAAAAATTGCATTATGAGAAGGGTCCATTCGCATGGAGTCAGTCGATGATCAAATTATCTTAAGCACAGTCAAGAATTTCAGGTTCAACATAACAACACTCTCGAATGAGATTCTTCATGCACTCCATGTAGTGGTAACATAGGAATTGAGAGCTTGGGAGAAACGTGATGTCAACCTTATCAGAGAATACAGAGTGAACAATGAGAAAACGTTCATCGAGAAGACATAGGCCTTCAAAGAAAATGAGACACTACAGGCACAGATTTCACGACTGGAGTCTGTAGTCGCAGAGGCATGCAGAACAATACCTAAGCTACATATTCCTGAGGACACACGTCTAGAAGTGAAGATCAAAAAATTGGCCATTGGGGTGCATGAAGAAAAGGTAGAGGTTGGTTGAGTTCAATTCAAACTTAATATGAAAATAAGTAAGCTTCGGTTAAAATTGTAGCCCACGACTCTGCCTAAGGTCCAGGAGCATCGTGAAGCCACCATCAGAGAAGGAATGGCCACCGTGGATGCCATAGTTGCTAACTATTCGACATTATTTGATCAAGCTATGCAGTTGGAGACAACTCTCCAAGAAGAACCAAACCTACAGAAACTGAATACAAAGGATAGGGAGTTGTAGAGGTATTATGACAAAGTCAAGGCAACGACGCACTCCATTTCACCAACACAGAGCCTAGCCAAATTGTAGGACGTGAAGAAGCTCCTCACACAGGTACAACTGGCACAGAAGAAGGAAGCCTTTCCTAAGGCTAGGCTGTAGCATTGGTTAGACGAGGCTTACCATGTCACGACCAATATTCAAGGGAAGCTAACATGCTTGCAGTTGATGCAACAAACAATGAAGTTGGTTGTAGAAGGCCCAGCTATAGAGAAATTAGTCAAAGAGGTCAAGCAAGCCACCACACAGAGTGCTACCGAGGTTGCAGTATTTTAGGTGGAGCTGGGGGCCCCTCACAGCAAGATCACAATGCCAGCCAAGTGACTCAAGGGAGAGTCACAATCTTTGTGTTGGGGGCCTATTGGGATGGCGTCCCCTCAATCAGTTTTAGGGTTAAAATAACCAATGCTTTGATGTATTTTTTGTAAAATTATATAAGGTATCCATGATTTGTGGATGCAGAGTTCATAGATGGTTAGGATTCAAAGGGGTTTAGCACCTTGTTTATGTAAATCTTGAGTCTTCTTTGAGACCCACCCATGGTCCGTGGAGCATGGGATTGTATGTAAAAAGCTATAAATAGGTGTATCTCAGAGAGTCTAAGGTAGACAAGAATGGATAATGAATGAAGCCTTAGAAGTGATAACGCAAAGAAGTGGGTCAGATAGGAGAGAAAGAATTTGCCACTAAGTGTACAGAGGCCTTGGTAGAGTCCGTAGTTGCTTGTGTAGACCCCTCCAGCTGAGTGCGCAAGGTAGTTTCGAATCTGTAATACCTTATTGATGATCAATAAAGAAGATTATTAAAGAATTCCTGTGTATATCTACTTATTTATATTTACATCTGTTTAGGATATATGTTGAGGATGAATAATGTGTTTATGAAATATTAATCTAATGATCCACAATTCACTTGAATAAGTCTTAATAGATGTACGCAATGCATGTTAAGTATTTTCGTGAAGACTGTGATGAATTTTGTTATGGTTTATAATTAACTTAAGTAGATATGTGCGAACTCTAATCTAGAATTTTTCTCTGATGCGCATAAGTGGATAAATCGACTAATAAGGGTCTACAAAAGTAGATCGTAGACCTTCGCGGATGTTTGAAGGCCGTTTTAACAGAGTTGCAGTAGCAAGCCCTAAGGGATTATTGATCTGCATGAAGGCAGATCCGAGGCACTAAAATACAACACACTCGTCTCTGGATGCAGAAACTTGGTTCTAGTATCCCACCATACTACTTCGAGTGGGATTGTAGCCTAAGCTACTTGGGGTGTTTCCAAAAGGGCCAGTAGTGTAGGGTTTGTTTGGTTAGCGGAACTAACTCCGAACCTGGGTCAGGACCCCCTAAGTCAACATTTACAAAGGATATTTCAAATATATAGCAGAGTGTGTGTGTTTCATGAATTGAATTTCATTTTACAAGTATGAGATTGATTTATAAGTCTGAGATTTTTATTCGTTATGTGGATTTCATAATTAGATATACTTTTTATAAGAGTGAAATTAATTTTCATTTGAGATTTTCTTTTGAAGAAGAGTGTGAGATTTTCCATCAGTAGACTTTAGTAAAAGAGTGTGATCGTTTTATTTTATAGGAATAATTTCTTTTCTCATGTGAAATTCAATAGCTTAATTTAAAATTTATATTTCAATTACTCAGCTTAATTTAGAATTGGTGCAAATAATCAAAGAGTTATAGTATATACATGACACTCACATTTCATCAACTTACTATCCCTGGAAGATCATTTGTGGAAGTAATTTAAGGTTAATTAAATTACCAAACATTTTGGTGTCATTGCCAAGGAAGTGTAAATAGGATTATTTTATTTTTATTAAAAAAAACAAAAATGATATGCATAGGGAAAGAGACTCTAGAAGTAGATTTGTAGGTATAGGTAGAGTTTAATTCCAACATCATCACTCACCCCACCATGACCTCGCAGTGTCACACCACCCACTCAAACTCATATTCCATCATTTGTAGGAAAACATAAACTTCCTGAGGTAGTTAGATCTGAAATCCAACCTAGAGATTCATCAATGTCATCAATTGAAGCAGCAATAGAAGAAGAAGATCCTACATCCCCAACAAAAGGAGAAGTTTTCCAATATTCAAATAGAGAAAGACTTATAGGACAAGAACTATAGATATCTAATGAAGAATAAGAGAAAGAAACTTATTTTAACTTAACATTGATAGAAGAACCAAAACTAGAACAGCTAGAAGAAGAACCATAAAACCAAATTTTGGAATCTTATATTAGTTTTGAAGAATCTAGAATGGCTGGAGAAAGGGAAGGAGAGGTACATAATGCTAATTGTGAAAAAACTAGGATTGGAGGAGGAAGAGGAGGAAATAGAGGTGGAGGAAGAGGGAGAGGTGGAGGAAGAGAGAGAAGAGGAGGTAGATGAGATACAAAACCCTTTGGATTTCCTATCCTTGATGAAGATAAAACAACTACAATGAAAAACGTCTCACCCTCCATCCTTCCAAATTTTCATGGATTAAGAAGTGAGGATCCTAAAAAATTTCTCTTTGATTTTGAAGTTTTGTGTAGATCTTATGATTATTTGCTTGACCCTGAAAAGCTGAAATTATTTTCAACAACTCTAAAGGATGTAGCATTAAAATGGTTCATGGGCTTATGAGCAGATTATATAAGAACATCGGAAGAAATGAAAACTACATTATTAGAGAAATATAAGGATTATTATATGGCCCATAATCTTAAGGATGGACTCCTTAAAATTATGTAGAAAGAAGATAAAAATCTTGAAGATTTCATTGAAAGATTTTCTTATAATCTTAAAAGGGCTAAAATGCATGAACTAGATGAAGATGCTTTGAAATCTCTCTTGTTAAAATCCATCAGAGATGAGTGGATTGATCTTCTTAATTTGATTGGTAAGGGAGATATTTATCAATGAGAATTTGGAGAAATTTTTGAGTTATGTATACATATGTCAAGAGGTAAGGAAAGAACTGGGAAGAATCGAAGAGATCCTCTCATGTCTAGGATTAATAAATCTATAGCTAGGACAGTAAGTAGTACTGAATTATGTAATTCTCTTGAAAACTTTAAAATGGACATATTGGGAAGTCATAGTGAAGAAATAGATGCCATTAAAGTGAAAAACAAGAAAAATGATGAAAATGTTGCATTTTCAATCTTTTTTCTAGATGTAGAAGTAAACATGGCCTGAGAGAATTCCATGTTGACTTAAAACATGTATAAACCTATTTTATATTTGTAAAAACTAATAATAATAAAAAATTTCCTTCAATACCAGGTCTTAAAGTTGTTTATAAAGAGGAAATAATACCAAATAAAGTAGATCCCCTCTGTTTTATTTCTAAGAGACCATGGAAAAATACACAACCAAATATGACTAAGGGATTTAAAACTCAAGCATTTGTACAACCATAAAAAGCAATTGGACTACACCCATGCCTTGGCAATCTTGACCTCAACCTTGGGCACAAGGATGGAAAAGTCCTTATGGAAAATATCCTCAATATCAACAACCTTATCATGTTTTTCCACCACAATATTTTCCTCATGATGTTCAACCAACTCAACCTCAGAATCCAAATTCACAAATTTCATTACCATTCCCACAAAGACCAAATCAATTGTCTACTCAACCACTTCCAAATCCAAATAATAATAAAAATTCACAACTTATTTAAAATATGGAAGGAAAGAATTTCCAAACCTATGGGATAACTCCACAAGATATAAACAATCTCCAACTTAGATCTGGTAGAGTATTGGAAAAGAAGTCCCCATCAGTTGTTATTCATTAATCTGAAAAGAAGAATCTCTCTGAGAAAGAGAAGTCAGTTATTCAGGAAGAAAATCTAAAAAAAAAAAACCACCATAGAACAACCTTCAATATCTATCCAAACCCCACATTTTCCTCAGAGATTAAAAATTGATAAAGGGGTATAAAAATAGATTTTGTTGCCCGATTATGATATGATAGATGAACTGAATAATGTTTGTATAAAAATTCGTTTGCTACAAGCCATTAAATAAATACCAATATTTACAAAGACAATTAGGGAATTGAGTGTCAAAAGGCCAAGAAGAAAGAGAAAAGGAATCAAAGGAATTTAGTTAGTTGGAAAAATTGTAGATATCATGATGGGAAAACAACAATTTAGAAATGTCTTGATCTAGGAAGTCCCATTGTGAAAACACACATCAATTGTATTGAAATTCCAAATACATTGATTTATTTAGGAGCATCTATAAACAGTATGAGTAAAAAAACTATGAATCAACTGAGAATTCCTAATCTTCAATATACACCTACATTGTTGCAATTAGTAGAGAGATCTCTTAGTAAACATGTTGGTGTGTTAGAAGAGATATTTGTATCCTTAGATTCTTGGTAGTATCCTATTGATGTTATTATTCTAACACCCAAGAGTAATTTAGGAGGACATCCATTGATTCTAGGAAGACCATGGTTCGCTAAAGCTGATGCTTTTATAAGTTGCAGATATCGTGATATGTTTATTTCTGATGGAATTTCAACATAGAAATTCACATTATATCCTGCTACAAAAATAACAATAGAAGTATAAAGTGAAGAATGGATAGATTATGATTTTGATATACGACCAATGCTTGTTACTTCAAAATAGATGAAGAAGACTAGATTTTGAATTTAATGGAAAATAATGATTCTTCCTAATACTGTGAATCTCCCCGGATGTGGGTGATATCTCAGATGGGACGCGCATTTAAACGCGGCCACATGCCAGCCATGCGTCGTCGCAAGGGAAACACATGGGCGCAGGCCTGTCTTTGGTCGCGCGGGAATGAAATGGTTGATATTTTCTAGAAGTGCTTAAATGCTCTGTCTGGCTCTTCACCTCGCATGGAGGTTGCAGTAATGGTGGACAGGTTTTGAGGTGGAAGCAGCTATGTTAAAAGCAATGGTGCATTGGTTCTCATTGCGCCGGTTCATGGTCTGTTCATGGTTCTTCCCCAAGGTATGTTTATGCTACCTCTGGAGCTCCGTGCAGCTCCAAGAGGCTATCTTACCGTCTGGGCCAATTCACCATAGGTTTTTGGTATCCCCGGGACTGGTTTGATCCTCAATTTCACGCTGTGCATTTTCCATTCGGACCCTGCAATTATGGTCAGGCCTTGACAACGAATGCTCAGCCGTCGAGGCACCTCCCGTGGGGGGTCTTCGTGCCCTCCTGCAGATGCTACCTATCCCCATTACTGCCATTGCAATTGTCATCGTTCCCTTGATGCCCACCCCCTTCAGTCAAGTCAATTCCTAGACTCAAGCGCTCCTGATTTTGCTTCCTCGCCCGCCTTCGGCTCTGCCATTTTCAATTTCAATAGTTCTTTGAACTTCCCCCGGATCAGTGCCCATGTCTCGGTTCTCTTCATCAAAGCTTCCTAGGATGGCAGCGACTCTCAAGATGGTCGGGGGATGCAGCGAGCTGACGGTTTAGAGACAGTCATGAAAATGCCTGCGGCAACACCAGAGAATGTCTCAAATCGCCCTCTGGCTCAGGAGGCGATGATTAGCAAAGGCGTAGACGTCAACATGGAAACTGCTCCCACTGTAGTGGAGGTGGAGGAATACGGGTGGTGCCGGGTGGTTGAGGAGGAACCGGACGAATGGCGGTGCCATCGTTCAAGGTCTCTGTGGCACATCTGTTAAGCCTTTTGGCCTCTCCTGCTGCTTTGATTATATTTTGGTCTTAAGTTTTTGTTATGTCGGCAAACTGTCTTTGTTTGGGTCTTGGGTATCGGGACCTTATTCTATGGTTGGGATGTGTCTGTTTTCCCCTGCGCAGGATTATTCTGATGTTCTGCTAGCACCCCTGCGAGGGTTGGTTATTTTTGGTCTGGTCAAGTCCTCGGACACTGTAGTCTCAGTTGTTCCTAGTTGCCATTACAGGCAACTAGTTCTTTCTGTCTTGAAATGATGTAACTGATTTCTGTTTATGTATATAATAGAATAGCTTTAACGAGAAAAAAAATACTGTGAATCTAATCAAAATTTTCAATAATAATGAAATATTGAATATTTATCATCTCATCAATTATCTTTACATTCTATGGAAAAATTTGGGAATTATCCAATAGAAATCTTCCACGAAAAAACCTTGAATATCAATAATAATCTGGAATAATTTCAAAAGAAATATTTAATAAAGATGTTACAAGAACATTCCTCTTCTTATGCATGGGAATAGACTGACATGAAAGGAATTGGTCCTAATACTTGTATACATCATATTTACATTGAAGAAAATTCTAAACCAATTTGACAACCTCAGAGAACAATGAATCCAAATTTGACAGAAATTATTAAAGCAGAATTACAAAAATTGTTAAATGTGAATTTCATTTATCCAATATCAGATAGCTAGTGGCTTCCACCATTGGTAATTGTTCCTAAAGAGAATGGAAAATGGATAGTATGCATTGACTATAAGTAATTGAATAAAGCTACCTTAAAAGATCAATTTCCACTTCCTTTCATAGATCACATTTTAGATACATTGGCAGGAAATAAATATTTATCATTTCTAGATGGTTTTAGTGGATATATTGAGATCTAGGTAGCTCCAGAAGATCAAGATAAAACCAACTTTACCTGTCCATGGGGATCCTATGCCTACAGAGTACTTCCTTTTGTGTTATGTAACGCACCAGCAACACTCCAAAGGGAAGTTTTATGATTTTTTTGGATCTAATTCATGATTGTGTGGAAGTTTACATGGATGATTTTATTGTCTATGGAAATTCTTTTGAAGAAGCTCTTACAAATTTGGAAAGAGTTCTCATTATATGTAAGGAAGAAAATATCTCATTAAGCCATTAAAAATGTTTTATGATGCTTACTAAAGGGATTGTTTTAGGAAACCATATTGCAGGAAATGGAATTAGAGTGGACACATCTAAACTAGAAGTTATTTCTAAATTATCACTACCAATTTGTGAAAGAGATGTTAGAAGTTTTCTTGGTTTTACTGGTTACAATAGAAGATTCATAGAAAACTTTACAAAAATTGCTTCTCCATTTTTCAAATTTCTCACAAAATATTATGAATTCAATTGGAATTTTGATTGCCAAAAAACTTTTGAAACATTGAAAGAAAAGGTTTCTGAAGCACCCATTCTAAGAGCGACAAATTGGAAATTATGTTTTCACATTTCAATTGATGATTCAGATACAACATTAGGAACTGTATTAGGACAAAAATATTTAACTCCTCATGCCATTTACTATACCAGTAAAAATTTAACTCCTGCAAAGTTAAATTATATTGTAATTGAAAAGGAGTTTTTAGCTGTTTTCTATGCCATCAATAAATTCAAACACTACATCACTGTCTATGAAACCTTTGTACATACAGATCATTTTGCAATTTGGTACTTCATGAATAAACCAATTACTAATGGAATAATTACAATATGGTTATTGTTGTTACAAGAATTCAATGTTACTATTTTGGATCGACGTGAGAAATAAAATACATTTGTTGACTTTCTATCTAGGATTCAAAATGACAGTAATGATCTACATGTAGAAGATAATTTTCCTAATGAATATATTTTTGTAGTATCTACCAAATCTCCTTGGTTTGCATAAGTTGCTATTATATTTGTCTCCGCGGGAGAAAATAAAGGTAATTCAAATTAATGTGTCTTACTCATGGATAGATGGAGAATTGTACAAAATAGGACCAAATCTAATTATTTGGAGATGTGTTAGAGAAGATGAAGTACAAGAGATATTAAAGGCTTGTCATGATGAACCATCCGGAGGACACTTCGCTGATAAAATGATTACTTACAAAATCCTTCTCTTAGGATATTATTGGCCTTCCCTTTTCAAGTAATCCGAAGAATACGTAAAGAGATGTGATAGTTGGGAAATAATGGGGAACCTAGTCCTTCAGATGAAATTCTTCTATAACCTCGGGTACTCATTCAACCTTTCGAGAAATGGGCTCTGGATTTTGTTGGTCCAATTAATACAGCATCCAAATAAAAAATGTACATTCTTTTTTTCACTAATTATGTTACAAAATGGGTAGAAGCTAAAGCACTTTCTTTTTCTACTGAAAATGTTGTAGTTTCATTTATTTTCAAGGATATTTTTACTCCTTTTGGTGTCCCAAGGGAAATTGTGATAGATCAAGGATCTCAATTTACCTCTAATTTGGTACAAAATATAATGGACGAATATAGAATCAAATGTTAGAAGTCCACTCCATATCATCCATAGGAAAATGGGTAGGTGGAATCCACCAATAAAGTAATTGAAGCAATTCTTACCAAGACTGTGCATCTGCATAGAAGAGATAGGGTGGAAAAGCTTCCACAAGCTTTATGGGCACACCGTACAACATGGAGAAACACTATAGGACATAATTCCTATGAACTTTTTTATGTGAAGCAAGTCTTATTTCCTATTGAGTTCTAGTTAAAGACCTTCAAACCAATAGTTAAATTAGGTCATGACCTGTCTGAAGCACAAAAACAAAGAATGGAGCAACTAAATGAACTAGATAAGATAAGAAAAGATGCTATTCATAGGACCAACGTAGTTCAACAACAAAGATACAGGTGGCATGGCAAGCACATAAAGGAAAGAAAATTTCAGCCAGGAGATTGGGAATTACTTTTCTACTCAAATTTTGAATATTTTCAAGGAAAATTTGAAACTCATTGGCTTCGGCCTTATGAGATTTAAACTGTCTTTGATAATGGTGCAGTTAAGATCATAACCATTGATGAAGAAAGAGTGACCTTCCTTGTAAATGGTCATCGATTGATAATTTATCGCAAACTATTGACAAAGGAAGAATTTTTTAAAAACCGGAAAGAAAATATTGATTTGAAGATGATTAGGAAGGATTTTCCTTCCTCTCCAACTTGATTTGTAAACCTTTTTGTTCTCTTAAAAAAAATATTTAATAAAATTATATAAATTTGAAAACAACTCTGCTGACATGTTTATATAGAAAATTTAGGATGAAAGCCAAGAATTCTTGGCACCCTAAATTTCTTTTTCAATCCTATTCTAATCGCCATTTTTTTATATCCCTCTTTTTCTTTTCAGAATAAGTAAGTATAGAATTGTTGAGAACTTACATCTTGGATAAAATACTGCAGTTGATATTGACAGGAATCATTGACTGGGATAATTAAAGATTATAGAAGAAGGGAATGATAAAGCCTACAATTGAAAGCACCTGAGGAAAATTTGAAAAGTACAATCAAGTATTAGAATAAAAAACTTGAAGGTATGTAAAGATCTAATAATAAGGGTAAAAACATTATATTATGAAATAATATAGACATTGTACCATCATTCAAAATAATGATTACTGTTATAACTTGGAATGAGTTATAAATGTCATGTCATATGAATGAAGTTAGCTGAAAACACACATTTTCCATTCATCATTACACAAACACTTCATTTTCAAAACCCTATTTCATTGAGAATTCCACTCACTTAGATTCATTCATACTATGTTTTCTCAATAGTCATTCTACTCATTTTCGTTTACCATCTCACTCTCGTCAATACTCATATTTCTGAAATTGATGTCATTCCAAAACCTTTTCAAATAACAAATTCTCAGGTAGAACTTCACCAACATGGGAGTCATTGTTAGAACTGACCCAAATGGAAAGAAGCTAATGGAAGGGTACCCACAGGTCAAGAAGATGCTACATAAAGCATAGTGGTTCGATTTTATAGAAACATTTGATGACTATGACATATGGGTTACCAAGTCTTTTGCTCGAGCCTTTGATGGAACTGGAGCAAAAATCATAGAGATCAAAATAGTGGGGACAAAATCCTTCACGGCCAAGGTAACTAGACTACCCAGGGTTGGTGAGAGATGCTTCCAAAAGAGGGTAATTGAAGGGAAAGAATGGAAGGCATTTCTAAAAAACCCAAGTATGGATACTACTATCTTTAAAAAGCTTATGGACAATTATCAAAATTAAATGGAGGAATTTACTGTTAGTTATTCAAAAGTTCATTACTTGTGAGGGTAGATTTGGTAGCATGATTTTATACCATGTCTGTTTAATGATGCAATTTCTTGAAAGAAATGAAATCAATTTACCCTATTTTCTACTTAATAGCTTGAGGAAGATGTCTGGCAATACTCAAAGAAAAGTACAGTTTGTTGAAAATACTATGTATCATTAGGGTCTTGTCAAAATTCTTATTGAAGTCCATCTTGAGAGATTAGGGGATAAATGTAAGAGTTTTCCAATCATAAATCATTTTAAGGAAATAGAGCAAGAAGAACCTCGTAGCAGTAAGGTAAAGAGAAGCAAAAGAAGATTGTATGAAAACCCTACTAATAACCCACTTCCACAACTAGAGAAACATTTAGAAGATAAAATTCCCCTTGTAAATGTTTAAGAAAACATAAAGAAAAAAGGTGTTAGAAGAAAGAAATCTAGTGAAAAAGACGAAATTTCACCCAAAAATAAAACAAAGGAAACAAAGAAAACCAGTGACAAGGAAGGAAGTATGTCTAGAAAGGAATTAGAGGAAATGGAATAGGAAAAAAATTAACAAGCAAAAGTTCAAAAAAAAACTCCTCTTACTAAAACTTCATCTATTGTTAGGAGAAGTGCCAACTAAACAAATCAACAAACGAATCATCTCAACAATCTGTAGAGTTTGTCAACTTGGAGGAAGATGAAGAAATGAAGAGTCCATCGCCTATATTTCCATCACCAACTTTGTCATCAGTTTCATCACCAATGGATAATTCAATGAGAAGAACACCAGAGACTGACCCAGTCCAATAGGAGATATATGACTGCATTGAGTCTCTGGAGAAGAAATCTACAAAAAGGTGAACTACATGCTCAAATCAAGGAATTCAATCTTACATTCCACAAGAACATCCAATTGTGAATACTCTCAAACAGTAAATTTTTGAATTGGAGACACTAAACAAACACATAAAGCAGGAACACGAAACATTGAAAGTGCATAACGAAATACAAAGGACTCAAAATGACAACATTTTCTTACATCTTTCTTTGTGGTATGATAAGAATAAAAAGCTAAAGGAAAATAAAATGTCTCTCAAGAGGAAGGTCATAAGTTTGAAATACAAAATTCTAATGAAGAAGCCTACGATGGGAGCTATTAAGAAGAAGGTAAAGAAAATAAACTTGGATGTTGTAGCTCAACTTTATGAAGGAGTACAGTGACATAGAGAGGAGATCAATTTTTCATTTTTGCATGGGGATATGGAATGACCTCTGTGTGGGCGAATGTTGAGCCTCATAATCACTTCTTTTTTACACCCCTTTTCACCTCTCTTATTCTTCTTTGACCATCATAATCACTCAGTGGGCATCAAATCACAAGATTTATGGCATGGCAAGTACAGAATTGTCTTGTGTTTAATAAGTTGATACTTTTCTTTATTATTAGTCTAATATTTTCTTTAGCTATCAAATTAGGATGATTTTGCAACCAAGTCCATGGTATGATAGGTTCCAAGGTGCCAGCTGGAAAGCGAAATATATGGAAAGATGGTGATCAATTCACTCAATGATTCCCTCCTACCTTCATGAACCATAATCATAAAAGAAGCTTCCAGTTGCATGGTCAAGGATAAAGTCAACTTTGACAGCTATAATAGGTGAGCGAGGAACAAGATATACACTTCACGATTTTCTTTGTTAATAGAAATTCATGATCGAATTTTGCAATGTTATATTTTCATAGTTAATTTTAGCATTCTGTTAGTAAGGTTAGGCACAGAGCTCTGAAAATTTAAGGATACTGACTAATTATAAAAATATCCCGAAACAAACATAAACCCAATGATTTATATATGCCCAATGAAGACTTAAAACTCTATTTTTAATTCACTTTAGGATGCGTGGTTGACTATGTGATTGATAGTGTGAATTACTTACTTCTCATGGAGGCCCCCCTCGAGCAGTAAGGATTTTTATTCATCCTCAGTGGATCAAATTTCCATATAATTTCATAAGTTTTCTGAGTAGATGTGTTTTTAATTTTTTCAGATTCACAATATGATTTTTTTACTAATCATTTCTTTTGTTTATAGATGCGCATGAATTAAGCTTAATGGTAGTGATAGCAATGATACGATTCATACTTAGAGAATATTCTATTTTCCTTACGGAATAGAGGATTTATTTGCAGATAGAATTAGACGTTTCTTTCCAAACGTGAGTGATTTATAAGTAATGAGCAAGTGTGAACATATTTAACTAGAATTCAATTTATTTTGGTTTTTCATGCAAGAGTGTAATATATTGATAAATGAGTTAATTCTTACAAAGCACATTTCAGATATATAGCAGAGTGTGTGTGTTTTATTTTACAAGTGTGAGATTGATTTATAAGTCTGATATTTTTATTGGTTGTGTGGATTTCATAATTAGATATAATTTTTCTAAGAGTGCAATTAATTTTCATTTACAATAAGTGTGGGATTGATTTATTTATATGTAGAGTTGTGAGATTTTGTTTTGAAGCAAAGTGTGATATTTTCCATAGGTAGTCTTCAATAAAAGAGTGTGATCATTTTATTTTCTTGGAATAGTTGCTTTTCTCACGTGAATTTCAATAAATTAGTTTAGAATTTATATTTCAATAGGTCAGCTTAATTTAGAATTGATGTGAATAATAAAGGACTTCCAATGTATACAATACACTTACACTTCATCAACTTACTATCCCTAAACAATAATTTATGCAAATAATCTAAGTTTAACTAAATTACCAAACACTATTAGAAGACTTAGCCTCCTATATAACCTTAGGGAAATGGACTTACAAAACAAGGCCTTACAGACCTCCATAAGGTGCTACAGGACCCCCATGAGCTAGTCCACCACTCTGGGTGCCCAACCCCTGAGTTAACCTAGCCTTTCAATGAATTAAACCCCCTAGTCCCTCCCACGATAAGGCATGCATGAAAATGGAACCCTCTAGTCACTTCCACAATTCCGTTAAGGGAGATACTGCGGTCTTTTTTAGCCATTTCTATGCTAGAGACTACGCGATTTAAGCCGCATTCTGAGGGCTAGTCCCCAAAGCACTACTTGAAACTTGATGAGAGTTTCAAAATCAATAAATGACACCTAGACAAAGACATTAACACAAAACTTGATCAAGGAATTGACCTGACCAAGCCCAGCCATGATAGTCATTTTTTCAAATGCATGATGAACAAGCAACATACAGGTCATGAATGCAAGTCTAAACATTAGGATATGAAAACTTATCTTAGGTTTAAAAAGAATGGTCATTTCTTTCTCACATTAGTTATCATAACACCAATTAGGTCTTGCATTCATTATTCATTCAGTGACAAGTAAAAACATGAAAATATGCACGACTGATTACTTTCATATAACCATGCTTATAACCAACATGTAACCAGATAAATAACAATTATAGAACAACCATTAAATCCACATCATATCAAGTACACTTAGTGATTGAAAGAAATATAAATTCAACTCTTATTAAAAATAGGAAAAATCCAACTAGGTTCGGGACTTCCACGTACCACCTGACCATAGATTGGTTGAACCAAATGTTTCATTCAGCCAATCACCCCCATTCCATTTCCAAACATGAATGTGGGATAAACCAATCAACAAACAACCAATATAATACATAGGTTAAACCACCTCCACCCTCACCATATTGTGATCTCACCTAAACCGGTGGCCAGATCACAAAACCAAACCGAGCTTGGATGCATTAGAATTTCTTCTCCAATACCTTGAGAAATTTTCTCATCCCCACCCTCAGTCTTTACCATGTATCCCTCCATTACCAGTCAAGAGATTTCTAGGCCTTAGAGAATTTTCCTGAGACCACCTCACCCGGATCCAAAATGTTTTGACAATCCAAAGCTCAAACCAAGAAAAGTCCCCTCAAACCATGGATATCCATAAATGGCAAGGTGAGGCTAAAATCCACTGTAGAAAACCCAGAAAAATCTATGCCAATGGAATCAAATGAAGAGAATACCAACATGCACATACCATGCATGTAAAAACTAGCTAGCAAGTCATACATGCAACATATTACCTACAAGTATTACAACTAACATTGTTTGATCCAACATTTTCTTGCTTTATCCTTTCTTTTCTTTACTTTCCTTTTCCTTCCTTCACTTTCCTTGTCCTTCATTTTCTTTCCTTGTCCTTCCTTTACATTCTTACTTTCCCTCTCCTCTCTGAGACTAATTCGAAAACTAAACTAAAAAATAGGCTGTGAATTGATCCTTAGAATTATTTTTATCATTGATGCCTCTATTTCCTTTAATTTTCCATTATTTTCCTTCATTTTACTCCTCACATGCAACCTGTGACCTTTCACCTCCCTTTTCTCCTAATTTCCCTTATTTTCATAAATAAAGTGACAAAATTGTATTTTTTCCTTTTGAAAGCCTTTTCCATTGCCTTTTCCAATTTCCCTTTAGCCATAAACACATTAGTTAATGCCCACTAGGATATTTTTCCCAATGTTCAGCTTGGAATAAGTGACCCTTGTCCATGGTTAGCCTTTATCACATGAACTTTTAACACGAGGTTTCTAGATGTTACAAGATTATGGTTGTGGTTGCAAAGGTGTGATCAGTCTTGTCATTCTTTGTGGCATAAAATTATGGACAATTTGATCCATTTCATTGAACCATGGGTGGTGTCAAGTTGGCAGAAACTATTTGTAAAACTCCACGTACGTTGTAGAAGGTTTGAGAAGTAGATTAATGTTTCATTCAACTCTTATTCTCTCCATAGTGGTGAGTCAAAGGTTTCATTTTGTGTTTCCAAAACCAAGCCAATCCATAAAGTGAATTTGTTTTTTTATGAAAAGTATAGTGCACATAGATTAAGGGAGTCATGAGGGATTAGTTTTTTCATGGTGAAAACAATTTATGAGGTATAAGGAGTTAAATATTCTTTTTTAATGGTGAAAGTTAAAAATTTCTAATAAAAAGGTGTATTTATTAATAAAAGGAAAAAGAAAGTTTTGTAAATAGAGTTTTGGTAAAAAGGGGAAATAAGGAGTGATTTTTGAAGATTTATTTGGTTTCATTTTGTGTCCCAAAGTATGTGGGGTGGATCCCTAACCCACTACTACTACAACCATTCCAGATTGGGAGAAACGAGAAACAAAAGTGAAGGTGTTTCTATGAATGTATGTTAGGGACAACATCGTTCCTCATATTAGTGATTGTAAGAAATCCAAATAAACATGGGATGTTCTCAAAATATTGCATGAAACATCTAATACCAACTAGACTTTATTCTTAAAGACCAATATTTTGTCAATTAAAATGGAGGTAGATGAAAGTATAAGAAATTTCATTTCCCATGGAAAAGAGCTATGTGATAAATCAAGACACCGGTGAAAGGTGTCCAATACTAATTTAGTTACCATCACATTGAATGGATTGGTGCAAGACTATAAAATTTTTGTTTCAAGTCTTTCAGCTAGAGAGAAGCCTGCTACTTTAGATGAATTGACAGGTATTTTTCTACAAGAGCAAGAGAGGGTGAAGAAATTCAATTTGGGCTCTAGTAGCTCAGATATGGAATTGGTAGCCAAGGGTAAAAATCCATACAAATGTAAGCCATGGGACAAAAACAAAGGAGGAATGTTTCAAGAAAAGAAGAAAGGTCTAGCACAATCTAAATTTCCAAGGCATGATAAGAGAAATGATGATTGTTATTACTGTGGAAAAACTGGGCATCATGCTAAAGGTTGTTATAAAAGAAAATATATTGAGTATAAATAGAGAAACATCAGGCATAATATCAATTTTGTGGACAAAGAAACCTCAATTAATTATGTGTTTAAAAATCTCAGATTGTTTGCTTCTGATCATCCATTGTCTGCTGAGACTAATGATGTGAATGCTTGCTTCATTGGTTATGGTGCATCACTCCATATGTCGTGTAATAAAGATTGGTTTGATGAAAATGATAAGAACATTGATGGAACATGTGTTTATATAGGATATAAAATATCCCTTAAATCTCCAAGTTATATAATGATAGGTGTGATGTTGCCTAGTGGACAAGAGAGAGAAATCCATGATGTGATGTATGTTCCCAATATCAAAAAGAATTTAATTTATGTTTGTACTATTCCTAATATAGATCTAAAGGTGGAATTTATCAAACCATGTTGGGTTTTTAAAGATATCAAGGATTTCTAAAAGGTTATTGTTATAGGTATCATAGTTGGAGGCTTGTATACATTGAATTTGACCATGACATGACATCAAGCATTAACATCTACAACAATTTCAACAAAATATTTATCACAATGATTTAATGTTACTTCAAGGAAAAGAAATGCCAAATTGTTGAAGGTATTCCTCTTATGAAGAATAATAATGTTGAATGTGAAGCTTGTTCACTTGGAAAGTAACATAGGCAAGAATTTCCTGTACATGAAGAAAAAAGACAAAGAGAAATACTTGAATTAATTCATACTAATGTATGTGAACCTATGCAAACTAGATCTCTTGGAGGAGCAATGTACTTTTTTATTTTTGTTGATGATAGATCTAGATATAATTAGGTTTACTTCATAAGAAATAAAATTGATGTTTTTGAGTACTTTTAGTACTTAAAGAAATTCAAAAACATGGTGGAAAAACAAATTGGAAAATACATGAAATTCTTAGATTTGATCGGGGGGAGAATACAAATCAAGAGAATTTAATCAATATTGTAAAAGCAATGGGATTCTACAACAATTTATAGTGCCTCATACACCTTAGGAAAATGGAGTTGTTGAGAGGAAAAATAGAACACTAGTGGAATGTGCACGGAGCATGCTTCAAGGTAAAAATATCTCTAATTTTAGGGTTGAAGCCATTAATACTGTTGTTTATTTGAAAAATATGAGTCCAACAAAATGTTTAGATCTAAAAATACATTTTGAAGCATTTTATGGATATAAACCAAAATTGAATCATTTAAGAGTTTTTGGATGCAAGGCACTTGCTCATATTCCAAAACATGAAACAATGAAAAAACAATTAAGTGCACATTCATTGGTTATTGTGATGATAAAAAATATACAATTTGTTTAGTTCAAGTTCACATAAATTACTTGCAAGTAGGAATGTGGTGTTTCATGAGAATCTAGATGAAGACAATCATATTAGTGCATGAAAAACTAATGATTATATCAAAATAGAAATAATTTTTAAATAGGAACATGAATAGGTACAAGAACAGGTACAGGTTGAAAAGTAGGAAACATATAGTAGTCATGACACTCCAAGAAGAGGACAATAGATTCCACAAAGTAGAAATAAGGATGAAAATAATAAAACTCCAGTGGTGACATCACATCTGATTTAGCCACCTATTTGGTATAAACATTGTGCATTGATGTCTCATGTGATGAATGTTGTAGAACCCTAAAGTTATAAAGAAGCTAAGGAATATAGAGGATGGAGATATGCAAAGAATAAAGAATATAACTCCATAATGAAGAATGACACATGACAATTAACAAAATTGCCTAAAAATAAAGTTCCCATAGGATCAAAATGGTTGTTCAAAATAAAGTTTAATGCTAATGGCAATATTGATAAGTATATAGGTAGATTGTTTGCAAAAGGCTATTCACAAAAGGAAGGCATTGTTTTGGAGATACTTTTTCACCTATAGCTAAACATAATAAGATTAGAATCATGATTGCATTAGCTACAAAACAAAATTGGAAAATGCATCAGTTAGATGTCAAATCTGCTAAAAGAAAAAAGATATTTGGATCAACCTGAAGGATTTGTAAAGCATAGACAGGAGCATCTTGTTTGCAAATTAAAGAATGCTTTCTTGAATGCTGAATTAAAATAATAATTTTATTTGGTTTAGCCTGAAGGATTTGTAAAGCAGGGACATGAGCATCTTGTTTGCAGATTAAAGAAAGTTCGGTATGGTTTGAAATAAGCACAAAGATCTTGGTATGTGAAAATTGATTCATGCTTTTATGAAAAAGGTTTTGTGAGAAGAAAAGGTGATCCTAACATGTACATCAACAAAGATGAATATGGGAATATTGCCTTGATATCTTTACATGTTGATGATCTTATCATAAGAGACAATGCATTTACGTTGATTGAAGAAATTAAAATTCAATTGTCACAAGTATTTGAAATCAAGAACCTTGGTGAATTGCATTATTGTTTGGGTATTCAAATTTGGAGGGAATATCGTAAGACAATCATCACACAAAGAAAATATGTGAGGACAATCCTTGAAATATTTCATATGTTTGAATGCAAGCATCTACTCTTTTGGAACATAATGCGAAGTTGTATAGAGATGATGGATCTAAAGAGGTGAATGGAACTTTGTATCATCAATTGGTACGAATTTTGAACTACCTCACCACTACCAACCAGATATAGCATATTGTATCATGAAGTCCTTCGATATCTGAAGGGAACATTTTATTTTGGTATTTTGTAGGCTGATGAATCTGATGTTGAGTTGGCAGGATTTCCTAATTCAGATTGGGCTCATAGAAAATTTTAGGGGCGAATGTTCGCCCTTTGGCAAAATTAAGGGGTTTTAAATTCTTAGTGGGCGAATATTTTGTATCATAGTACATTTTTACAAATCACCTCAAATAGCCCACCTTATATTAAGGGAGAGGGTAAAAAAGGTAAATTTAGCCCTTAAAATTATGAGTTACAACCTTCCATTCGCCCATTTTCGAGAATAGGTTTTATTTAAGCGAATCCATTTGCCCATTTTCAAGAATAGGTTTTATTTGAGTGAATCCTATGGGCCAAAGGCCCAAATACAATATTTATAAACGAGGTATGGTAAATTAATAAAAATATAAATAAATGAGAGGTATGGTAAATAAATAAAACATTTTTTTATATTTACTCCATAAGTCACCTTATATACATGCAAGGGTGTAAACAAATAAAAATATAAGTAAAGTGGAGGTATCGTAAATAAATAAAACGTATTTTTATATTTACTCAAAAGGTATGGTAAATAAATAAAAATATAAATAAACTAGACGCATGGTAAATAAATAAAACCTCTTTTTATATTTAGTCCATAACCATCGTTCTATTTATGAAGGCTCAAGAAAGAGGTTTTATTTAAGTGAATCCTATGGGCCAAATACCATATTTGTAAAAGAGGTATGGTAAATTAATAAAAATATAAATAAACGAGAGGTGTGGTAAACAAATAAAACATTTTTTTATATTTACTCCATAAGTCACCTTATATTTACGAACACTAAAAAAATGCGTTATATTTAGGTGAAACCTATGGGCAAAATACTATGGGACAAATACACTAGATTGTTATTAATACCATGCAAAAAACATTATTAACCCTAATATTAGTATTAATAAAAATAAAAATGGCACAATAAAAATGGCACATGGTATTGACCCATGATATTCACCAAAATGGCACATGGTATTGACCCATGGTATTCATCTGAAATGTAGCCTATTTAAATGGGGGAATTAAACGAGCATAGATCCATCTTTACTATGGATCTACTAACCCCCAAGAGGTATCAAATATCGTGATATGCAAACTAGCATAGAGTGAAAAAATATTTGATCCGATCAAAAGTAAAAATGGATGTTGTAGTTTAATGTATGTTAAACATTTTAGCTTGGTTAAAATAAAAAATAAAATAAAAATCAACTATTAGTTTTATTAATTTTTATAAATTACTAATAGTAATTTTTAAGCTCCAGGTTTATGATAACCCATGGTATTGACCCATGGTATTGACCCATGGTAATACCATGGTATTCATGTGAGCATAGACTATTTAAAGGGAAAATTCTATCATCTTAGATCCATCTTAATTCTGGGTCTACCAAGTGCTCAGAGGGATAAATAGATTTCATCCCCCTGAGAGTGGTAGATGTGGAGTTAAGATGGATATAGGTTGGTTTTTATGATAATGAAGACATTAAATAGACTTAGGAAATTATATTGTAAAAACAATCCAATGAAAGAAGAATGGTAAAACATTTTAGTCTTTAATAATATACTTTGCCAATGTGTACATGGGCGATATCCCGCGCCCTATTCGCTTCCCCACCTCGGTTCGACAGTTACATGTTGCGCTGTCATCATTTTGATGTAGCTATTATATTTTCTGCATATGGTTTATACTGTTTTAAGAATATTTATAGACAAAATTCAACAACCTCCAAACTTAAAGAAAAATAGCATTAACCAGTTAATCTTAATTTTTGAATTCATTTTCATTTTATTACATCAAAAGTCAAAAACCAATATTGGCCATAGTTAAACTTGAATTTTGAATTCAACTTTATTTTATTTTATCTGATTGGTAATCAATTAGGGGTGTGATCAAATTTTGAACTCAGCTTTGCTTTATTTTATTTTATTGTATTGGTAATCAATTAGGATTTATTTTATTTTATTGTATTGGTAATCAATTAGGAGTATGATCTCTATGACTTATAAGATGGGGTCTGTTGGGAGTAACCGACAAGGCAGGGTTGAAATTAGATCAATTTTAGGATTTGGGTGTGGTTGTATGCAGGGATGAAGACTTGGGTTAGTGCAATTTTGGTAAAATTTTGAAGAAAACCATAGCAGACAGCTCTTGGGTTGCAGTGGAAGGGAGGAAATCGATGTTGGGGAGGCTTAAGGAGAATAATCATATTTACAAGCTCTTTGATTTTCAACAATCTGGAGGGATGGAGAAATCTGAGAGTATGGAAGAGTTTAATGAGGATATATGGGGTAATAATGATACTGAGACCTCCGAGCAGGTTGGTTTTAAGGAAAATGGCTGTATTAGTGTTGCAGTGAGTAGATCGATGGAAAAGGGGGTAAATGATGACAATAGCAGGAGATCAGTAAACATTCAGAGGAAGGAATCAAATAATAAAGAGAATAATAAGAGGAGAATGAGGTTCCAGTCTTCTACACCTGTGAATATCCCGGAGTGGTCTCAGATGTCATGGGAGGAAAAGAACAATCAGAATGGCTGGAGTACAATTCCTGGGTTGGTTGACGATGATAGCAGCGATGACGATGGAGGAGGGGAATGTGAGAGACAGATGATCCCACCTCATGAACTCATTGCCAGGCAACGTGACCACAGTGGAATAACTTCGTTCTCTGTATATGAAGACGCCCGGAGGACACTCAAAGCAAGAGATGTGGTCTGGACTGTTACTGGTTTTATTGAATGAAGTATCTTCAATCATTCTCAGACAAACGGGTTTTCATATACTATATATGGCTGCAATAAATTTATGAAACTTGGATTGAAATTCCACATTCTTGGGTGTTAGAATTGTAAATCACTCTGCAATTGTTTGTTGAGCTTCCTCATTATTATAAGTTTTGGTAAAATAATTTTTTGGTTAAACATATATTTTTTACTATATATAAATTTAGCACCCAGTATAAATCATGAGAAATGTTCTGATTCCAAAAATTTCAGAAGTTTTAGTAAGAATTTTTTGATAAAATACATTTTCACCGTATATACATTCAGCACCCAAGAAAAATCATGAGAATAGGTCTGATCCCAAAAAAATCGTACTAAACAAATTTAACAAGACACTATGCCCATAGAAGTTTCCTTTTTCCTTGTGCTACTGAAAATCGAATGTACCGAGCAAAACGATAGACACCGTGTTGGGTTTTTGAGCTTTTAAGAGGTAAAGTATAAAATGATTGTCAATATTCAACGACGTAGCTACCTGCTGTTAGTTTGGAAATTTTATTAATGATATTTAAAGCTACAGTTTGCTTTAAACGTCCAGTTATTTCTGCCAAGTCTGTTTCGGTGCTTTTATAGAAGAAATGTGGAAATCAACGAGGACCTTTCTGCGGTGAAGATGCAGAAATCAATGGTATGGGATAAAATATGTTATGATTCAACTGTTTGGAAAGTTAACTATTGTCTTTGTCATTGAGCTCTCGCGTAACAAGAATCTACAATACAGGCAGATTTAATTTGGTTTCATTTAAGGAATGGAGTTTGGTGTTCATTTTTTTAAGAATTAGGATAACATTTGATGACTAATTTGAAAGTTAATAAATAATTGGCATATCAAACCAGGGTTGTAGCGTAAGTTATATTTATATTATAGTGATTGAATCGGAAAAAAATACAGAAAAAGTTTATTCAAGATGATAAAAATTTAGAAACAGTAAAATGGAAGAGAAAAAGGAAAACAAAAATAATTAATGGAAATAGCAAAAGTAATATACAATATAATTATGTATTAACTAATCAATTACAAAATAAACAAATTTAAGTATATATATATATATATATAAATAAAGTTTATTAATATAAAATTTATCTAAACTAATAACAAATTAATAATTATATAACCTACCTTTTATGAATATGATGAATTAAAAAAATATGCGTTATTAAATTTAAAAATATACTTAAATAGATTTTAATATATTATAAAACCATGCCAGTGTGAATAGATATGTTTTCGCATTCCAATTTTGATTGCAACATCCATTTATTTTGAATAATGTTTAGGTGAGAGGGGAAGTAAATTTTATATATCCTCAACTATTTAGTGTTTGTTTGAAAGAAGAACTTTGCTAGATGATGAAGATATATATTGATCTTATTAGATATCATTTAATATTATAAAGGGTGTATCTTGACTTGAGATTTATATTAAATCTATGTTTGGATTAATTTTTTTTGTGAGATTTTTATTTTTATTTTAAATTTATTTATATTTATTATCTATAATATATAGAATTGAAAAGAGAGTGATTAAATTTGACCAAGTATTTAATAAAATATTACAAAGTGTTTGAGTAATTAATTTAAATTATGTCATACAAATAAAGTACAAATTATATAAGGATAAATATAATACATTTTCTCATATATTTACTAGAGTATTGGAATAGCCATCAAGTAAGTGTTGATGTGCTATTACCTAGTGGATCTAGTTTATATATCAAGATCACTATTGTTAGGAAGGGGAGGATGAAAATCTGAAATTACGACATGTAACTAATATGTGAATGGAGGCCCAACATGAAGGTGGTATTAGGTACCATTAATTGTACAATATTGTAAGAACTATGTTGAGTGGGCTTGAGATTTTGATGTTGTCGAATTTAAAGTGCTAATTCTATATAGCCAAGTTCAATCACTCTTCTAAAAGTATATAGAAAATAAATGTCAATCATAAGGTTCCTTCTACTTGAGTTGCATTTGTCACAGTATGTAGCACACCTTAACAAAGTTTTACATAGAAGAAAAATATCTTTATTCCTCCTTCAACAAGTGGGATGTGGGATGTCGGATGCAGATGGAGCTCAAATAAAAAGTAGAATATCACAAGGAGAAAGAAGATAAAAGACAAAACATACCCCAAAAGGAGTGATGTACTACCTAAAAGTTTTCATATTAAAAAATACGGTGAACTATTATCTTAAATTAAGGCACATGAATAAGTGACTAAACATTGTAATAAATATTACACACAATTTGATTTAAATAATAATAAATAGATACACGTTGATGAGTGATGTTAATGAGTATGAATTGTCATTTTATATAATATGATTATGCTTGATTGATGGCAAACTATGAAGACAAACGATGAGTCCAAGAACTTTGACTCATACAAATAAAGTACAAATTATATAAGGATAAATATAATACATTTTCCCATATATTTACTAGAGTATTGGAACAACCACTTTAACTAAGTGGAAAAAATTCTTTTATGACCCATCAAGTAAGTGTTGATGTGCTATTACCTAGTGGATCTAGTTTATATATCAAGATCACTACTGTTAGGAAGGGGAGGATGAAAATCTGAAATTATGACATGTAACTAATATGTGAATGCAGGCCCAACATGAAGGTGGTATTAGGTACCATTAATTGTACGATATTATAAGAACTATGTTGAGTGGGCTTGAGATTTTGATGTTGTTGAATTTAAAGTGCTAGTTCTATATAGCCAAGTTCAATCACTCTTCTAAAAGTATATAGAAAATCAATGTCAATCATAAGGTTCCTTCTACTTGTGGTGCATTTGTCACAGTATGTAGCACACCTTAACAAAGTTTTACATAGAAGAAAAATATCTTTATTCTTCCTTCAACAAGTGGGATGTGGGATGTGGGATTCAGATCGAGCTCAAATAAAAAGTAGAATATCACGAGGAGAAAGAAGATAAAAGACAAAACATACCCCAAAAGGAGTGATGTACTACCTAAAAGTTTTCATATTAAAAAATACGGTGAACTATTATCTTGAATTAAGGCACATGAATAAGTGACTGAACATTGTAACAAATATTACGGACAATTTGATTTAAATAATAATAAATAAATAGATACATGTTGATGAGTGATGTTAATGAGTATGAATTGTCATTTTATATAATATGATTATGCTTGATTGATGGAAAACTATGAAGACAAACGATGAGTCCAAGAACTTTGATTCAATAAAGGGAAATTTGGTTTGGGACATGTTAGGTTCCTATACTAATAGGTGTCATATATCATGATTGACTTGGTTTAGCTCTAAAATATGTACCTACCTTTGCTTTCTGCAAGTGTTTTTCTTATTTGTAAAAAATAAACAAATAAAAAAATTTAAAGAGGGTATGTCCTAGAAAAAGAATAAAAGGACAAAAAGAATGAAGAAAAGATCAGAAAAAATGAAAGAAAATGAACTCCAAGAAAAACAAAAAGACCATGAATGTGTGCAAGTCCAAATGACACTACTATTTTACTTTCTTGTAATAAAAGTTGTGTGCAGTTTGTCACCTAAGCCACAATCCATAGTAGCCAAATAGTTTAAACATGGTTATTCCATGTTTTCAATTTCATGTTTTAAGAATACAGAATAAAAATCTGGCCAAACTATTTAATCTTGGTAGATAAGTAGATAGGTAGAATAAATAAAAGGAGCTGAACAGTTTAATCAGAGCCCTTGGATTTAATAAGGCTAGACTTACGTAGGATCCTCATTGTAAAAGAAAAGAAAGTATGATAAGGGTTTGTCAGTCTAAGTGCACCCTAATAAAGAAGTAAAAATGCTAGGATAAAATAGGTAGGGTAAGTAGACGATGCTTACAGAATAAATGTGTGGTTAATGGTTAAGTTTAATGCTTAAATCTTTTGCTTTCATCACTTGGACAAAGCACAACTCACATCGGAAACAGCACATCAAGGAAACAAAGTCAAATTAATTAACTTCCTTACTTCATTTTTCCTTAGAAATTCTCTAATTTCCCCTAAGTGCTAAAGGTGTCTACAATAGGTTATAGGGGCTCAGAGCATTTCTCTGACTTTTGGGGGGACCATACCCTCGGCCAAATAATTTGGAATGCCTAAAGTACTTAAGTCCCTTTCATCAATATTTACCTCTTCATAAATTCATTCATCCCCTTTAAAAGATTTTTCTAAGTAAAATCCCTATTTTACTTAGGGAAATTAAAAACATTTCCATATCTCAAAACCCTCATATTCATTTAGCGTAAGTTATAAATGTTGTATGATGAAATACTTTTGGAAAACATTAGACTTAGCGCTTTCCCATTCATTTGGTCATATTAACCACTAATGTTCTTACCATGTAATTCCCGAATAAAATGACATTACCCATGCCTGTATTATTATATTATACAAAAACCCCAAATATTTACATATCCCGTCCCGCTGTTAAATATAACCTTAACAAAATCAATAAACGGAATTAATTAACCAATCTGTGGTTAATTAAGAACCCGAAACCCCCACCATGCTAAAATAAGGATTAATTAATCCCCACGATTAATTAATAACTTTTCGAACCAATCGCTTTACCCTCGATATCGTTAACACTTTAATTAATATCGGGCCCACCCCTATTATACATCAGTCATGTCATTTCCCCAACTACTGTCCGATCGGACACTTTAGATTTGACGATCCTCGCTTATATCGAGCAGGCCTTTTGGTCGACCTTTAGCGTGCGATGTGAGCGGTTTTGTGAACAGTTCTAATGCTACGTGTCGAGCAACGTATGGAATCATTCGGCTCCCCAAAAATTCCATTTACCCTCCATAACCGGTTCGATGAAACCCGCTTACTGCCTCCCACTAGTGACAAAATGTCAAGTCATCCACGCTGACGTAACCCATTCGTGTCATGAAACCCGCCAAAAACTTTGACTTTACATAAAAACAAAGTTAATCCATTTTTCATCCTTATTCTGAAAAACTCATGCATGTAACTAGTATGTAGAAAATGACCAACCCGTACCCAAAACAATCAACCACCCTGAAAGTTGTTGCCCAACGTCGCTCCAGTTCACAAAGTGCTTCCAAGTCAACCAGTACACCATTACGAGTCACTCCATAATAGGTAATAAAAAGACCACAGCCTTGGATAAATAGTCTTAATACTAGTCATAAGACCTGTTTACTCCGAGATTGTTATCAAATCTATTCAAATAGAGATGGAAGGTAAAAGGACACAGTAAAGAACAGTCAAGGTGTATCAGGTTTAAAAAGTATCAGATTGAAGACCAAGTCAAGTAAATCAGCTATCATGAACATAAATAGCAGGGAAGACACTTACAAAGCATAGCATACAGGTTCACGTCAAAGTGAAGACAAATGAAAAAACAGAGTAATAAAAGTAATAGGTAAACAGTAAAAAGTAAAGGTAAACATGGAGACACTAAGGTTTAAACAGAGATAAAAATACTTTCACCAGCAACAATGAAGTTTATCCAAAGTAAAAGTGAAAAATAGTTAAAAGAAATTCAAGGTTAAAAGATGAAATTAGACCAAAAATGGTACATTATTCAGAAATTTCCTGTTTAAGTCATAGTTTTGTAGAAACTATTGTGGCCAATCCAAGAAGTATTTCTAGAAATGGGAGGAGGATCCTTTTCCTAACACACTAATTTACAAAAGTATATCCCACTTTTTACACAGGTATTATCAAAAGGGAGATAAGTGCATGTCTTCACAGCCTACTTTTCAGTTTGTTCAAAGTCTTGTTTTTGACATCTTTTTGCAGAGCATATTGTGAACATCTGGAGATCAATTTTGGGAAACTGAAAGAAGAATTATCTCAAAAACATTGTTATCTACAATAACCTCTTTCAGATTTGATATATCTATCACAGATTGAGATATACAAGCGTATCATTGGACCCTAAGTTTGTATAATTTCTGAGGCAGAATTCACAAAGGAAGGATACAGTTAGTGACTGGGATGCCTTAGTATCAACTAAGAGTTGCTATCAAATTCGACTTTCTCTTCTTTGTGACCATAAATCCATAGAAATAGTTCCAAATAGATTCATTAGTTTTGAATGTCCTTTATTTAAGTTCTATTATTGTAAAACAGTTTGAGATATTTGTAACCCAATCTTCATATTTTTTCAAGATATTTCAATTTAGAATTAGTATAAATACTTCTTCATTTGAAGTATTTTGGGTGGATTTTTAGACATTTCTGTAGACTCTCTATTTTGGAATAGAAGTGTTGTTGAACAACTATTGTATGGCTGGATGGACAAAGTCATAAAGCAAAGGACTTTTACAGGATTCATGTGTCAAACGAGAAACAAATAAGTATTCTATATCTTATGTTTTTACAGTTTTCTTGTTTAAATATTCATATGTGTTCCATATCTGAATGATAAACGAAAAATTATATTTCAGAAAGAGCTTTACTGCATTATGTCTTTAAAATCGTTTCTATTATTCATGTTTTCTTCTAAGCTATCATAGGTAGGGAATTCCTAATTGCTCTTTGTTAATGATTACCCATTGTCCGTCTTCTTGAACTTTGTTGAAGGCTTCTTAATTTCCCTCCCTCCTTTTCAAGACCATTCCACTCTTTCAAGTTATCATTTGTATGTTGTTTAGCTATCTTACCCTGTGAAGCCCTCCTTTGTTGAATCAACCTGATCTAGTTAAGCCATCCTCAGTTCACTCCATAGCCCAATGGCCTGAAATACCTTGTTCTATCCATCTGCTCTTGAATTCCACCAACAAACAAAATGAAAGCCCTCCAAGCTTTCATAACTAGCCTAATATCTCACAAAACAAAGCTAAATCATAAAGAGAGAGCCCTCTCTGAGTATAGACTAGCTAGGTTCTGTACTTAAAAGATTGGTTTGTGGTTACCTTGGAAATTTCTTTCTTTAACCTTGAGAGAATTTTGAGTGATAACATAGTGGCGACTCCGCTAGGGAGAACTAACATTTTCTTCAAAAAAAATTTACAGGTTTAGATCTGATCTATGATGGTGGACAGTGATCAGACACACAAAGGTTACAATCATCCACCTGGCGACTCCAAATCAATTTCACAATCAACTCCACTGGAAAAATGAACTTGAAAGAACTATGTGAAAATATCAGGCTTTTAACTTAGATTGTTATCCAACACATTATGTTCTTTATCATTGATAAAATTTTTCAATGTATATTGTATTTTAGAGAATATTTTAGATTAACTTTTTATTATTTCCTTTGAAAATGTAGATATAAAATCTTCTTACACATTTAAGCAACATTCTTCTAATTCTTATGAAGATCATTTTCCAATTGAGGAGAATCAAATAATTAAGACTGATCATACAATCCCTGTACATATTCCAATACCATATAAAGCTCCTGATAGATATAAACCACTCATTTTACCTCCTACACTCCATGCTTTCCCTAACGATTATCCTAAGCACCTCCCTAGGTTTAATGGAGAGAATGGTATCATTGCCCAAAAACATAGTCAAGCTTTTGAAGATTATCTTAACTTATTTGAAGTAGATGAAGAGGATGTCAGTATTAGGCTTTTTTCTCTTTCTTTGCAAGACAAAGTCGAGAGTTGGTTCAAAACCCTGCCTGAGGTAAGCATCTCAAATCTTGAGTAGTTTCTCAAACTCTTCCTTGATAAATGGATAATTAAATTCAATCTTCTTGTAATCATAGAAGAATATAATTAGTTAAAAAGACATCCAGATGAAACAATACAATAATTTTCAAACAGATTTAATCAAGCCTATTATTTAATACCATTAAATATAAGACCTCCCCTTGGTTCAGCTCTTTTGGATTACCCAAGAGCATTTGATTCAGAGATAGAATTTCATCTAAGAGAAAGAAGCCCCTCAACAATGGAACAAATGTAGAACATGACAGTAGATGTAGAAGTTAATTTGTAAATTAGAAGAGAAAAGTTGAAAGTAGAAAAAGAGGAAAAAATCGACATTTTGATAAAGAAAACAGAGGAAATGATTCATAAGATCACAATGAAAGTTGAATTTTTTGTTCAAAATAACCATGACACATTAGTTTCACAAAAAGAAGAGGTTGACATCCATGAATAAATCCATGTTAATTCCAACTACCATAAATCTGAAGATAGAGTTATAGAACCATATGTGGAGAGGCAATCTGCTAATCTAATGTGTATGTTTGATGGAATTACTTCTTTTGATGATTTGCCCAAATATGATCAGTATGATGATAATTATGTTCTCCAAATCCAAACTAACTTTACAGAGCAATCAAAAGCTAATTTGAGGAATAATGAAGTTCAGGTTCAACAACTTCAAAATAGTGATCAACTTGTTCATTTCAGCTATGAGAATGAGGAGGAAAGTGCAGAAAATTTTGAAATCAGTGAAGGAAATTTACCATTTTGTTTTTCTTAGTTTCAGTTTATCAGAGATAACTATCATGCAATTAGAAATCAAATGTCAACAAGTCTTTATATTAACTATCTTGAGGGCAATAAAATCTTTGTGCAAGACTTCTCATATCTAGATTTGCAACCCCAAAATGCGATTGAATGTTAGGTTGCAGAAGAAGACTTGGAAGCTGGAACATATGATCAAATGATCCAAGATGATTCCTTGCCTCTTTGTTTTGAATCATTTCAATTTTTAAAGGAAATGTGGTATAAATTTTTTGAAGAAAAGGAGGAGCAGGTTGTAGAAATCTATGAAGTTCCATTTGAACATATATGTAATAAGTTGCAGCAATCATTCTAAGTTCTTTATGATCCTATAGCTGATAGGTTGGATGATGAATGCAATCATAATTTCTCTCCATTATTAGACTATGAGAGTCAAAATCAAGATGATAATGGTCTCACTAGACAGATATTACAATCAGTAGAAATATCATCACAAAGCTCATATGAAAGTCTACAGGGTGTTAAAGATAAAAGTGATATTTCAGTTTCACGGCATGTAGGCCATACATGACAAATATGCAGTTGTTTGAATTAGTTCAAGAAAAGTGTATATATTTTACAAGATCTTTTTGTACAGTTTTTACATTCAATAAAGGAGATCGAGAATTTCCTTATCTTCTCAAAGGTTAACAAAGCTATATTTGATTGCAAGAACTCAATTTTAAACACCAACAAGCACAAGCAACAAGGTCATCAATATATATAATGCTTGGACGGTTGCATTGGTTGTTCCATTTTAACTAGCCAGTAGTCAGAAAGCTAATTAGAGTAAGTAGGTAAAATTTCAGTTTGAATAAATTCATTTTTTAACAACAAATTTATGTTAGATCAGATTTTAGTTTGCAGAAATGATGCAATTTCAGTTCAATATTTTCAGTCAAATGATTATAGAACAGAGCATACACATGTGTGGGAATGGCCCAATGGATCAAGCTACTAGTCAACGGTGTTCTTGACATTTCACAAGGAAATTCCATCCCTAAGTGAAGCTGCTATTAGATTCCTATACTAATAGGTGTCATATATCATGATTGACTTGGTTTAGCTCTAAAATATGTACCTACCTTTGCTTTCTGCAAATGTTTTCCATATTTGTAAAAGATCAAACAATTAAAAAATATAAAGAGTGTATGCCCTAGAAAAAGAATAAAAGGACAAAAATAATGAAGAAAAGGTCAGAAAAACTGAAAGAAAATGAACCCCAAGAAAGACAAAAACACCATGAAAGTGTGCAAGTCCAAATGCCACTACTATTTTACTTTTGTGTAATAAAAGTTATGTGCAGCTTGTCATCTATGCCACAATCCATGCTAGCCAAATAGTTTAAACTTGGTTATTCCATGTTTTCAATTTCATGTTTTAGAGATAGAGAATAAAAATCTGACCAAGCTATTTAATCTTGGCAGATAAGTAGATAGGTAGAGTAAATAAAAGGAGCTCAAACATTTAATCTGAGCCCTTGGATGTAATAAGGTTAGAGTTAGTTAGGATCCTCATTGTAAAAGAAAAGAACGTTTGATGAGGGTTTTCCTGTCTAAGTGCACCCTAATAAAGAAGTAAGAATGCTAGGATAAAGTAGGCAGGGTAAGGAGATGATGGTTGCAGAATAAATGTGTAGTGAATGGTTAAGTTTAACGCTTAAATCTTTTGCTTTCATCACTTGGACAAAGAACAACTCACATTGCAAATGGCATATCAAGGAAACAAAGTCAAATTAATTAACTTCCTTACTTCATTTTCCCCTAGAAATTCACTAATTTCTCCTAAGTACTAAAGGTATCTACAACAGGTTAGAGGGGCTCAGAGCATTTCTCTGACTTTTGGAGGGACTGGACCCTCAGCCCAGTAATTTGGAATGCCTAAAGTACTTAAGTACCTTTCATCAATATTTACCCCTTCATAAATTCATTCATCCCCTTTAAAATATTTTCCTAAGTAAAATCCTTATTTTACTTAGGGAAATTAATAACATTTCCATATCTCAAAACCCTCATATTCGTTAGCCTAAGTTATAGATGTTGTATGATGAAATACTTTCGGAAAACATTAGACTTAGCGCTTTCCCATTCATTTGGTCATATTAACCACTAATGTTATTATTATGTAATTCCCGAATAAAATGACATTACCCACACTCGTATTATTATATTATACAAAAACCCCAAATATTTATATATCCCATCCCACGGTTAAATATAACCTTAACAAAATCAATAAATGGAATTAATTAACCAATCTGTGGTTAATTAAGAACCTGAAACCCCCACCATGCTAGAAAAAAATTAATTAATCCCCACGATTAATTAATAACTTTTCGGATCAATCGCTTTATCCCCGATATGATTAACACTTTAATTAATATCGGGCCCGCCACTGTTATACATCAGTCATGTCATTACCTCGAATACTATTCGATCAGACCCTTTAGATCCAACGACCCTCGCTCATATCGCGCAGGCCTTTTGGTTGACCTTTACTGCGCGATGTGAGTGGTTTTGTGAATAGTGCCAATGCTACGTGTCGAGCAATGTATGGAATCACATGGTCCCCCCAAATAGCAGTTACCCTCCATAAGTGGTGTGATGAAACCCGCTTACTGCCTCTCGATAATGGAAAAATATATAGTCACCCCTGCTGACATAACCTGTCCGTGTCACGAAACGTGCCAAAAATTTTGACCTTGCATAAAAACAAAGTTAATCCATTTTTTTTCCTTATTCTGAAAAACTCGTGCATGCAACCAGTACGTAGAAAATCACCAACCTGTACTCAAAACCATCAACCACCGTGAAATTTATTGCATGACACTACTCCAGTCCACGGTGTGCTTCTAAGTCAATGAGTACACCATTACCAGTCACTCCATAACAGGTAATCAAAAGACCGCAACCTTGGATAAACAATTTTAATACTAGTCATAAGACCTGTTTACTCCGAGATTGTTATCAAATCTATTCAAATAGAGATGGAAGGTAAAAGGACACAGTAAAGAACAATGAAAGTGTATTAGAGTTAAAACGTATCAGATTGAAAACCAACTCAATTAAATCAGCTACCATGAAGATACACAATAGGGAACACGCTTACAAAGCATAACATACAGATTCATGTCAAAGTGAAGACAGATGAAAAAACAGAGCAGTAAAAGTAAAAAGTAAATAGTAAAAAGTAAAAATAAACATGGAGACACTAAGGTTTAAACAGAGATAAAAAAACTTTCACCAGCAACAATGAATTTTATCCAAAGTAAAAATGAAAAACAGTTAAAAGAAATTCAAGGCTAAAAGATGAAATTAGAGCAAAAAATTGCACATTCTTCAGAAATTTCCTGTTTAAGTCATAGTTTTGTAAAAACTATTGTGGCCAATTGAAGAAGTATTTAGAAAAATGAGAGGAGATTTTTTATTCCTAGCACGCTAATTTACAAAAACCTATCTCGCTTTTTACACAGGTATTACCAAAAGGGAGATAAGCACATGTCTTCACAGCCTATTTTTTAGTTTGTGCAAAGTCTTATTTTTGACATCTTTTTGCAGAGCATATTGTGGACATCTGGAGATGAATTTTTGAAAAATGGGATAACTTTTGTCTCATAATCATTCTTATCTACAATAACCTCTTTCAATTTTGACATATGTATCACGGATTGAGATATACAAGCATATCATTGGACCCTAAGTTTGCAGAATTTCTGAGGCAGAATGCACAAAGGAAGGATGCAGTTAGTGACTGTGATGCCTCATCATCAACTAAGAGTTACTATCAAATTCAACTTTCTCTTCTTTGTTGCCATAAATCCATAGAAATAGTTCCAAATAGATTCATTAGTTTTGAATGTCCTTTACTTAAGTTCTATTGTTGTAAAACAATTTGAGATATTTGTAAACCAATATTGATATATTTTCAAGATATTTTAGTTTAGAATTAGTATAAATACTTCTTCATTTGAAGTATTTTGGGTGGATTTTTAGACATTTCTGTAGACTCTCTATTTTTGAATAGAAGTGCTATTGAACAACTATTGTATGACTGGCTGGACAAAGTAATAAAGAAAAGGCTTTTACAGTATTCATGTGTCAAACAAGAAACAAATAAGTATTCTATATCTTATGTTTTTACAGTTTTATGGTTTAAATATTCATATGTGTTCCATATCTTAATGGTAAAGGAAAAATTATATTTCAGAAAGAGCTTTACTACATTTTGTCTTTAAAATCATTTATATTCTTCATGTTTTCTTCTAAGCTATCATAGATAGGGAATTCTTAATTGCTCCCTGTTTTTTAGTTTATCACTGTGGCCATTTAATAAAGAATTCTTAATTGCTCTTTGTTAATGATCACCCACCGTCCCTCTTCTCGAACTTTGTTGAAGGATTCTTAATTGCCCTTCCTCCTTTTCAAAACCATTTCACCCTTTCAAGTTATCATTTGTATCTTGTTGAGCTATCTTACCCTGTGAAGCCCTCCTTTGTTGAATCAACCATATCCAGTTAAGCCATCCTCAGTTGATTCCATAGCCCAGGGGCCTGAAATACCTTGTCCTATCTATCTAATCTTGAATTCCACCAACAAACAAAATCAAAACCCCCCAAGCTTTCATAACTAACCTAATATCTCACAAAAAAAAGCTAAATCGTAAAGAAAGAGCCATTTCTGAGTACAGATTTGCTAGATTCTATATTTAAATGATTGGTTTGTGGTTACCTCAGAAATTTCTTTCTTCAACCTTGAGAAAATTCTGAGTGATAACAGGACAAACAATAGATTTTAAGGGGCTCCCTAACATAAAGGGGATATAGGTTGATTGTGTAACAAGTCCTAGGCAATAAATAACTGTTAGTGGGAAGTGTTTTCCATTCTATGAGACCGGGAGGGGTCAAGGTTGAGTGCGGAAGAACCTAAGGAAAATGAGGGAGTCTTAAGCCACAAGACAACTGGAATATGTTCGGCTGAGGTTGTATCTATTAATTATGTCATCTACTACTTGCAAGTGAAATATGCCGAGTTAATAATAGACAGGAGGAAGTCGTAACTATAAAATCAGAACCTAGGCTTGGGGAGTCTCAGTAGAGATTTTTAGCTTATCAATTGAATACGAATGGGTGGAACATCACTCATCAATCTATTTCACAACATTTGGTTATATTTTTATCCAATCCTTAATACATTTGTTACATTAGTGGTGTCAATTGGTATGATTAGTATTGGCAATGCTACATGTGAGATATTTTAAAATGCTTATAATTTCATTCATTTAAAGTGAATAAAATTGTACTTTCCTTTAAGTACCTAGATAGAATAAAAAATGTGTATACTTGACTGTTAGTTTGTTATAATTGTTCTAAAATTGTTTTCAATTAATGATCACACCTCACATATGTTGGCACTTCATCTTTGGGATTAGGTAAATGCATGTAAATATTGCAAATAGGAATATAAAGAGAATTTGAAGACGAAGAGACATTTGGAGATGAAACCCAATAGTGTCCCTCTCCATCTATATATTCATGTTCCATGTTAATGCAAAATACAATTTAGATTCATGGAGTTACCTCTTGGTATGACATGGTATCAGAGCCAACCCCTAATTTTATTTTTTTCTATATGGTAATGAGAGCCTTGAGTTGATCCAAGTTCAAAATGAAGTGAGTGTGATGATAAATTGTGGTTCCCTCACATAGGAATGAAGCACAATAGAACATAGTGCAATGTAACTATGGTGCAACCTTAGTGCAATCTTGTGGTGTTGTTGACCAATCGAGGTATATACGTTGAGGTCGTATGACCATGTGTTTAATTTCATTGATACATATTTAATACTCCATATCTATGGTATGTAGTGCACAAGTATTGAATTCATAACTGAAAGTGCATTGGCCCTTTTATAAATGCATTTTTTTTTTAATAATACATATATGGTATGGCTCAAGAAGTTAATGAAAGATTTATTTTTAAATAAGTATATGTTGTTGATTATGCTTCGTATAATGATATTACATATATGGTCTATGGAACGTATATGTTGGAAGTATATTGAGAGCTTACAGTCTTAGTTGAATTTTTTTTTGAAGACAACTAATTATTTTACAAAGACTTGCAATTACTGTAATTATTTTGGGCACAAACTAGTCCTTATGATGCATTCACTAATTTCCATTGTGGGAGTGGTTCTATCTGATAATCAGAACTATCCTCAGTGGTCCCGAGAGATAAAAAACACCCTCATTTTGAATGAGTTTTGGAAAGGGGTTTGTGAAGGAGAATGAGAAAATGCACCTAAAAAGCGCACTTCAGATAAGGACCTTGTCATTGGGGGAAAATGAAAACTGCAAGGCCTGTGTCTTGATTGCACTGTTAGTAAATGAAAAGGTGAGTCGACATATTTCACCATTTTCAATTTACCTTGAATCTTTAAAGAGACCGAGGGAATTGTATGACTCACACTCTGAACTTGAAGTTTTTCAATTGATGATAAAGGTATTTAGTCTTGAGTTTTAAAATTATGACCCTCTTACCTTAGCATTAGAAGTAAGATCTATTATGCATGATATAAAATCCACTAGTGTTGAGATAGATATTCCTCTGATAGATTATTTCAAAGCATTATATTGCACTTATTCACATTATCTTGAGTCATCGCAAGAAGGTGGAAACCTTAAGAAGATTACCTTTGACACCCTTGAGAAGAAGTTTGTTGAGAGAGAGAAGGATTTTGGGAAGAAGATAGCTCCTTAGTCTACTAAAAAAAGTTACTATATGCCTTGTACAAAAGGAGAAGAATCATGCACAAGATTATTATAAAGTAAGAGGTGGTTGAAGAGGAAGAGGCAGGAGTAATTTTAGAGGCGGAGGGGGCAGACAGTTCCAAGGGGAAAAGTATGATCTTCATTAGATATGATGCAAGAGAGATGGACATGATGCTTCCACTTGTAAGTTTCCTTGGGACTAAATTGAGCAGGAAATAAATGAAGGGAAAGGAAAAAAAAATGACAAAGGGAAAGGAAAGACACCTGATTCCACTCATGATGTTGTATCACATTGCAACATTGGAGTAACTGAAGACTTGTTAAATGCCTCACTTGCTTCATGGAAATATGATTGGTTCGTTAATTCAGGAGCAACTTGTCGCATCACTTCAAGAGAGATTTATTTGAATAATTTACTCAAAATGTTGATCGAGAAGCATACCTTGCAGAAAAATATTAACTCATGCCATCATGGCTTGGAACCATCAGTCTCAAACCACCAAGTCTTCTAGACTTTCTTCTACATGATGTTTTATATCTCCCAGAGATGAGGAGAAACTTGCTATATTTAGTCCACATCTGCTAGGAAGGACACTCCATTCATATATTTGATGGCAACCTTGAGGTCAAAAAAGAATTAGATCACTCACTTGCCATGATGAGGATAGAAGAAGAAATAATTCTGAAGGTACAAGGAGCCTTTTCTCATGTCCATAACTTCCCATACAGTTCTCACTATGATAAAGGTACATTTTCATTAATTATTTTACGGCATGATGGATTTGGACACTTGAATAGTGAATACCTTCATTTGTTGAAGAAAAATTGTGTTACTGGTTTTCCTACAATTCCTATGAAACTTAAGCAATATGATGCTTGTATTCTCGGAAAGCACAACAAACAGTCTTTTCATGATTCTGTTTCTAGAGCACATAGAAAACTTGAACTCATTTATTATCATTTATGTGGCCCAATGCTTGTTCCTTCTGCAAATGGTAATGAATATATGATGACATTTATTAATGACTACACAAAAATGTGTTGGGTTTATTTATTGAAGGACAAATTTGATGCTTTTGAAACATTCAAGAACTTTCATGCATCGCTTGAAAATGATGCTCAGCCACACATTGACTCTATTCGCACTAATAATGGAAAAGAATACACTTCAAATAAATTCAAAAACTGTCTTTGCCGACATGGGATCCAACATCAAATAACCATGCCTTATAATCCCCAACAGAATGAAGTAGTTGAAAGAATGAACATGACAATCTTAGATAGGCTATGTTCCATGATGTTTTTCAAGAATGTTAAGCTAATGTTTTGTGCTGATGCAGTTCTATGTGATGTGTATATAAATAATATGTGTCCATCTATTACTATAAAAAACATGACTCCCTATGAAATGTGGTATGGCCACATTCCTTCCGTGAGGCATCCCAGACCCTTTGGTTCCACCTGTTATGCCTTAATACACAAGGAATAGAGAAACAAACTTGGTAAAATGAGTTGCAAATGTATCTTATTGGGGTACTAAAATACCTCCAAAACATATCGTCTCTATGACGAAGTAAAGAAGAAGTCTATAATATCTAGACTTGTGATCTTTCTTGAATCTTCCAAGACTCACAATGTTATTGAGTGACAACTTGAGCACTTGGATAGATTTGGACATGCAAAGTCTTTTGAACAATTTGATAATGAGATTACACAACTTGAACGGGGGATTCTTCTATTGTATCAATCTGTGGAATCTCATCCTAAAGAACTCTCTCCCTCACATGAATCTCCAACCATTGATGACACTTTGAGTGATGTGATTGATAGAATTGGGAGACTAAATCTTGATTCAGCCCCAACTCAGTCAACTGAGTAGCCTGGGTCATCTTAGAAAGGTGCTCTAAAATTGTTGTCAAAGACACTTGAAATATTTCATCCTGATGAGGTTGGAAAGATAGGAACAAGAAGCTCAACTAAACAAAATGCAGCTGATGTAGACAATCCTGATTCATCAGTTGTTCTAGATGTTTCTTATGATTGTGAACTAAATTTAAAAATATAGTTTATGTTAGCACCTAAATCTGCCTTAGGCTGAAGGAAGGCAAAAATTAGGGTAACCACAAACCATGCTCAGTCTGGTAGCTAACACTACTAGAGCAGGAGAGGGTTCTCTCTGAGTCACACTCAGCGAATGGATATGAAAAATGGTCTGAGATGACTTACAATCAAATATTTACCTTAGGCTAGTAAGTGAAAGGGATTTTGGAAAAGATTTTATGAAGTGGCCGAGCTTCTGGGATGTATATGGGACTGGCACTCAGCAAAGAATAGAGAATCAAATATGAAGGCACAGATTATTCTGTGAGGCAAGGTAGGCAGCAAGCGCAGCAATTTTGGCTTAAGGTAACGTGGAATGGAAAGATTGCTGAAGAGAGTGAAAAGGGCATGGTCACATGAATCCTTTTCAATAGAAGAGTAACTCTGCACATGAAATTTTCCCACAGGCAGAGCAATATAAATTGAATTCTACATAATCTCACTTAGAAAATTTCACTAAAATGAAGCATGAAATGAAATATGAAACATAACAAGATACATATGGAACATAAGAACACATTTCCTACACTCATGACCACAAGAATCTCATGAAACAGAGCTGTTGCCTTTCATTAATTCTCTGTCAAAAATACACAATGCATAAACAGAGTTTCTTTCCCACAGTCTCCCAGAAGTTACAAGCCAGCCAACCCTTTACAAATAACTTGCATACAATATATAGAAAGTGTAGTGAAGAGATGGAATGCCCAGGGGTTGGGAAGTTACTCAAATCATTTCGAAAAGGAGATGGAGAGCCAACCATCAGCTATAGGTGCAGCGCTCTCAAGCATGACATTTGGCTGGGGTGACCCTTTTCATTCTTTTGCCACTTGGATAGCTGCCCATCTGGAGAGAAAACTCTTTAAATGCTATCCTTGGTGCCAAAAAACTGAAGTGTAGATGACCGGGCCCACTTGGAGAAGTTGCGACCCGAAATTTCGCGAAACTGGAGCAATTTGGCAGTTTTTTCCCGTGTGCACTGTGCCAAATTCCCTGTGCATCGTGCCATTTTGGAGCCTGTTTTGGGGCACTTTAAGGTGTCCAAAATGTGCCCAGGTGGACTTGTTGGAAAGCCTGGCCTGTCTACTTTCCCACGCAACTAGAATTTCTAAATTTGAAGCTCATTTGCCCCTCCAAAAGTTCATTCTCCCAAGACTGCTTTCTGTGTGTCAAAAAAGTGGCAGAGAGGCCATTTGGGTGTTTTTTGACCTTTAGGAGACCCAAAACTTGTCAAAATTTCTTTCCTGGACACCAGTAGATGTATTTTTCAATGTCGAATCCAAATATGCAAGCTGTTCCTCAATTGGAGCGCAGCAGACAAGGAGAAATTTCCTGTTTTGTGCCCAAAAATTTTGCCTGTGACCAAAATTTGCCCAAATTTTTTGAAATTTGGGCTAGAGGTTCCCTATGAAGTGCTTTCCTATGCGACAAAAGCCTTAGCCAAGATTCGAATCTGATCTTGCTCCTTAGCCTCCTTTGCCTCTTTTGCCTCTTTTCTTGCTTTGCTCAATTTTGCCTTTAGGCTCCTGATTCTTGCCTTGGAACTCATGTTGCGGGCGTGGTAGTGATAAGTCATGTGCCTCAGCATGTCTTTCTCCCTATTTTCTTTTTCCAACAGCCTCTCCAAATGCATGTTGACCCTCTCAAGGTTGGACTCCCAATCTTCATTGATTTCTTTCTCCAAAGAGGTGAGAGAAACTCTTCTTCTTTGAGTAGCTTGGCGCTGCTCACGGATGTTCTGCAGCTCCATGATCACCTATTGGTCCCCAAGCTATTTTTTTCTTCGCTCCAGGTAGTTCATGTTCCACTTGGCCGTTTCTAGATCAAGGGTCAAGTCTTCAATCTCTGATTGCTGCTCCATGATGATCTCTATAAGCTCCTTATTGGTTGGTTCTTCATCTGTCTCATCATCCTGGAGGAGAAAAAACTCGGTCTCTTGCTTACCTGATGGCCCTTCCTCCTGCACTAGCTCCTTGGCCTTACCCTGCTCGTGTGATGCTGATGGCAGAAGCGAGGCCCCTTCCACCCCTGGTGGAGATAACACGTGCCTAGCTGGTATGAGCAATTCTAAGAACACATTTGCTACACTCACAACCACAAGAATCTCATGAAATAGAGCCGCTGCCTTTCATTAATTCTCTGTCAAAAATACACAGTGCAGAAACAGAGTTCTTTCCCATAGTCTCCCAGAAGTTATAAGCCAGCTAACCCTTTACAAATAACTTGCATACAATATATAGAAAGTGTAGAGAAAAGATGGAATGCCCAGGGGTTGGGAAGTTACTCAAATCATTTGGAAAAGGAGATGGAGAGCCAACCATTAGCTATAGGTGCAGCGCTCTCAAGCATGACATTTGGCTGGGGTGACCCTTTACATTCTTTTCCCACTTGGATAGATGCCCATATGGAGAGAAAACTCTTTAAATGCTGCCTTTTGTGCAAAAAAACTGAAGTGTAGATGACCATGCCTACTTGGAGAAGTCGCGACCCGAAATTTCGTGAAACGGGAGCAATTTGGCAGTTTTTTCCCCTGTGCACCACGCCAAATTCCCTGTGTGTCGCACCACTTTGGAGCATGTTTTAGGGCACTTGTAGGTGTCCAAAATGTACCCAAGTGGGCTTGTTCGAAATCCTATCTTGTCTACTTTCCAACGCAACTAGAATTTCTGAATTTGAAGCTCATTTGCCCCTCCAAAACTCCATTCTCCCAAAACTGCTTTTTCTGTGTCAAAAAAGTGGTAGAGAGGCCATTTTTGGGTGTTTTTTGACCTTTAGGAGACACAAAACTTGTCAAAATTTCTTGCCCGGACACCAGTAGACATATTTTTCAATGTTGAATCCAAATATGCAAGCCGTTCCTCGATTGGAGTGCTATAATTTTAGCGTCGCGCCAGTGGCGCGGCACACAGGGAGAAATTTCCTGTTTTATGCGCAAAATTTTTTCTTGTGACCAAATTTTGCCCAAATTTTTTTAAATTTGGGCTAGAGGTTCCCTATGAAGTGCTTTTCTATGCCACAGAAGCCTTAGCCAAGATTCGAAGTTGATCTTTCTCCTTACCCTCCTTTGCCTCTTTTACTTCTTTTCTTGCTTTGCTCAATTTTGCCTTTAGGCTCCTGATTCTTGCCTTGGAACTCATGTTGCGGGCCTAGTAGTGATAAGTCATGTGCCTCAGCATGTCTTTCTCCCTGTTTTCTTTGTCCAACAGCCTCTCCAAATGCATGTCGACCCTCTCAAGGTTGGACTCCCGATCTTCATTGATTTATTTCTCCAAAGAGGTGAGTGGAACTCTTCTTCTTTGAGTAGCTTGGCGCTACTCATGGATCTTTTGCAGCTTCATGATCATCTGTTGGTCCTCAAGCTATTTGTTTCTTCGCTCCAGGTAGTTCATGTTCCACTTGGCCCTTTCTAGATCAAGGGTCAAGTCTTCAATCTCTAATTGCTGCTCCATGATGATCTCTATAAGCTCCTCATTGGTTGGTTTTACATCTGTCTCGTCATCCTGGAGGAGAAAAAACTCGGTCTCTTGCTCACTTGATGGCCCTTTCTCCTACACTAGCTCCTTGCCCTTACCCTGCTCCTGTGATGCTGATGGCGGAAGCGAGGCCCCTTCCACCCCTGGTGGAGATAACACTTGCCTAGCTGCTACGAACAATGGTCTACTGCCCTTCTGGTATGTGATGTATACTGGCATGGTGGCAGTCTCATGACTCTCAAACTGATGTGAACGACTCTCCGCCTCAAGTTCAAACTAATGTGAAGGACCTCCTGTGTCATGCTCAAACTGATGTGAAGGACCTCCCACCTCATGTTCTGCCCCTGATATCACCGATGGAGCGCTGAAGAAATCATGGGAGATGAAGTCCTCCCAAGCAATACCCTGCAATCCCAACTGGTGGTCCACTAAAATCTGGATGAGAGCAAAATGATAGACACTGTTTAGCTGCTATTGTGGGGTCTTGTGCTACATGGAGGTTTTCATCTTCTCAATGTTGTTGCAGATGAAGAATGGGAGCCTCATCATCCGCACCCTGGTGAAGTGCATGAGCAAGCGGATGTGATAGGCAGAAAGGCGAGAAAACCTCCCCTCACAACTGAAATACTTCATGATCAATCTCAAGAGTGGGGCATACTCGTCCCTCAAAAACCTGAATGGAAAAACACTGGTGAGCTGGCTCAAATAGCTGTCCGTGATGTAAGGCTCATAGTGATGCCTCTCCACCTTCTTTTTCTTATGCCACTGCTCCCCAATGTTTGGTATCCCTGTTGCCACTGATATAACCTCCAGTGTTAAGGTGAAAGTGACCCCAGCTAGGATAGATTGGCCTCCCTATAGATGAAGTGAAAAAAGGCATGCCAACTCATGATGGACTTTGACATTCGACACCCTTTGACAAAATTCATAACATGCCAAGTGCTGGAAACAAGACATGGAAAGTGGGCATGCCTATAGCTCTGTGAGGGTGTTTGGCTCATCTTTAAGATGCCTGCAACTCCGGTGATGTCTCCTATGGATCCTTTCTCCTGAAGATGTGTCACTGTGTGTATCCCCCTCATAATTTGATGAATTTTTTGATGCCATTACTGCTGCTTGTACCCTGATTTTTATGCTTCCCTCTAAATCCAATGAAACTGATGAATGCTCTGAAAATCTGTCACCAAGGGGACAATAAAACAAGGGAGTGTTAGGAGGGGAATGATGAAAAGGGGAATAGGGGTTTAAAGGAGAAATTTATCAGGGATTTGGGAGTGTTTGGGGTATGGTTTCCATGGGGTAGGGTTTGGGATATTTTGAGCTATAGGAATAAAAGGGATGAATGGATATGATTACAATATAGCTAGGGTAACCGTCAGGGGAAACTGCTCCAGGGGAATTAGCTGATAGAGGTAGGATAGGAGCTTATTTAGCAATCATGTTACTATAGCAAAACCCTAGCTTTTTGCCCTCCTTTGTTTCATTTTTGGGTTTGGTTAATAAAAATTTTTCCTTCGATTTCATGGTCACCAAAACATATTTTTCTTTGAGTTAAGGATCAATGGTCAAAATATGTAGGGCCACTTTTGCAATTTTGAGAGCCATTTATGAAAATTTGGGCGATTCGGTGTTTTTTTAAGCTCACAGGCCTATGCGCCACGTGCTTTTCATAGTGCGCTGCACACTGGGTATGCGTCACGCCAGTGCAGTGTTAACACTGTGGCCGGGCTCCCTGTGTGCCGCGCGCCCTAAGTGCACTACACCACCTTGTTTGTGCACCACGCACTGTCAAACAACATTAATTTGCTTGGGAAAACAAGGGAGAGGGCTTTAGGGCAGTTTCTTTAGGAGGCAAGGTGGAATGGAGGTGGCAAATGAGGAGGAGTGAGGGGACAAGGGGATGGGAGAAACCATGGTAGTGTCTTCACAAATTTGCAAACCGCGTTTATCATTTTTCTTTAGTGATTATTTGCATGGATGGCCAATATGCTTTGGATCTCATTCAGCATCTTAGAAACACCAACTGTTGACCAAATTTACAGAGGAAGGGGTTTCATTTGAGCCTACCTCTTGTTTGCTAGCCTTCAACCGGGATATAGAACGAATTTGCAAGTGTTTTGAGCTCCTTGGCTATGTGTGTCATGCACCAAGCCTAGTGCGCCACGCGCCCTGAGTGTGTTGTGCCCTTGCTGATTTATCACTGTGGGTTGGCTGCCGGTGTGTCGCACCCTCTGTGTGCGTCGCGCGCCCTGGTGTATGCGCCGCGCCACCTAGAAATCTGCCCTCCTTACTCGAATTCCTCCTACTTAGCTCTCTTTTCTTCAACAATGCCTCTCTCAAGCTTTTCCTTATCACAATGACTTAGTTTTGGGTCAAAACAAATATATATAGGCTTTGAGAGAGTTGGGTTCAATTTTTTCTTCTTTGAAAACCCACTTTATAATGTTTATGTTTTGCACTTTTTATTGACTTTAAAACACTCTGCTTTTTCCCTTTTTCTTTGAAATATTGGCTCTCATGGTAAAATTTTCAGCATTTCTTTGCGGGGACTGTGTGACTGGGCCTCTGGCTTTGAAATCCATGACTGCATCTAAAAATTTCAACTGTCGATTTTTGGAAAATTTTGTCATAGTTGACCTTGTTTTACTTTTCTTCAAAATATAGTTTTGAAGAAGAGTCGATGTCTCTTCAGGTGATGATGAAGCTTTCCAAACTGTAGCTATATAAGGTCTCCCTCTGGCGTGCATGGCTTGCTCTGGACATGTTTTTCAAAGACCACATTGATGATTTCCTAGACCCAACAATAACAATGACTTTGTCCTGTAACATGTCCAGACCTTCACTATCATGAACTTTAGTGATTATGGACTAAGACCTAAACCAGCAGGGGCCAGAGATGAGGGAAAATGACCAGCATGGATATCTCCGTCAGATCATGGCATGTCCCTAGCGAAATGTAGTTGAGTGGATGGAGCGGGACACCTAAAATTGAAATGCACAAAGAGCTTTGATCTCTGATGGAGGGCTGACCAGACTCACTCTAACATTGGCTCCAATGGGGGATGGTAGCTCCTTGGAGGTTCCAAGAACTGCAGATCTTTGGGTGAGTAGACAGTGCCTTCGTCCATTGGGCTATGGAGTCCATTATTCTGACAAACCAACATGACTCAATTTATTGACTGAAACTTGACTCAAACTGACTCAATGAGAACTGAAATGACTGAAAAACTTGACTCTATGCAAAAGGAAATGACTCATGAATGACTTAACTAAAACAAGTATTTACAAAGCTTGTTCAATGGCAGTAGTCCATCAAGATTCGAGGGTTTCAAATCAAGATGACAGCCACCTCCGTACTAATGCAATATGTACAATCATTTGTAATGTGTCTTCCAATGTAACCAATCAAGTAGATGCCTCCTTGATTGATTCTCTTGATCAGATCTTCTAGTCAACAATAGATACTTATAAATGGGCATCCAAAAAACTAATTGACCCTGATCTCCTTCATCACCGAATACTGCAATAATCACCTTCATGGCTGACTGCAGTAAATCTGCCATTGGATCCTGAAGAACGTGAAGATTTTCTTCCTGCTGAAGAAACAAGGTGTCCTTTGCTTCAAATTCTGATCTTCCTTCATCATGTGCTTCTGTAAAACTATGCTCCTGGGCTTCAAAAAACTCTGAACAGGTAGATGAGCAGATATCTTCTTGGAAAAACATTTCAACACATGAAACATATGAAGAGGAATCTGAATGGAAATCCTGAATGTTTTGATCTTCTGTAGTGTGAATGTATTGAATGAAGGTCTGATGTTGTTTTTCATACACTAACTAGATTACCTCCTCATGAAGGCTGTATTCTAATGAACTTAGAACATTTGGATCCAAAACTTTGTCTTATTCATCCTAGATGATTTCAGTAGCAGAGTTCTCTTTCATAGGATTCCATACTAGGCATTCTTGGTCATCACAGTCTGAATCTGGAACTGAAATAGCTATCCTGACATTATGACATTTTGGAATTAGAACTAAACTTACTTGCATGTCGTCTTCTTCTATTGACAGATCTGAACCAACACTTTTTCTTTCATCAACTTCAGCCATATGGAACTCTTCAACCTACTGATCTATTTCATATAATTCATGTTGACTGTCAAGATGCAGAATTCTTTCATCTTCCACCGTACTACAATCTTGATCATGCTGCAAATTTTCATGATTGTCTTTACGCTGCTGAAAGGGATTTTCATATAGGGCTTCCATGATCTCATCATCCATGAAATTATCATCTTCATAATATTTTTCAAGGCTTTCAATAAAAGTAGAAGCATGTTTGCAACAGTCATGAACTAGATTTAATGATGGATAAGATTCTTTATACTTCTCAAAGAATATTGAATGAAAATCCTTTAGACAATAAATGGAAGCAAGTGGCAAACTTTCATACCAAGATTGGGCTTCGTCTTCCAGAGTAGCCATAAACATTTTCATCAAACAGTCTTCAGGAAAATTGATCTTTAATTTATGCACGTGAATGTGAAATTTCACCAGATGAAGAGCAGCGTCATTACCTTCCACATTTCTGAACACAGGCAAATTCTTTGACCAATCTACCTTGGGCATTTTATTTGGAAAACCTGGGATGTGATCTCGGCTCATGGGAGCGTATCTTCTTGCAATCTGATCCAACATAAGAAATCTCAAAGCTACTGATCCCTCTGCAGTGGAGTCACCATGAAAGATTGATTGCATGGATTCTTCAGTGAATGGAGTGGCCAGGTGAATGATTTCAGCCGTCTTCTTATGTCTGATCGTTGTTCACCATCAACAATTAGCTCTGAACTTGAGATATGTACTGGGGCAAAAAAATCTACAAGTAAACCATTTCATCCCCAGTATGGTCGCCACTATGTTAGCACCTAAATCTACCTTAAGCTGAAGGAAGGCAAAAATTAGGGTAACCACAAACCACGCTCAGTCTGGTAGCTAGCCCTACTAGAGCAGGAGAGGGATCTCTCCGAGTCACACTCAGTGAATGGATATGCAAAATGGTCTGAAATGACTTACAACACAATATTTACCTTACGCTAGTAAGTGAAAGGGATTTTGGAAAAGATTTTATGAAGTGACCGAGCTTCTGGGATGTATATGCGACTCGTGCTCAGCAAAGAACAGAGAATCGAATATGAAGGAAAGGATTATTCTGTGAGGCAAGGTAGGCGGAAAGCGCAACAATTTCAGCTTAAGGTAACACGGAATGGAAAGATTGCTGAAGAGAGTGAAAAGGGCATGGTCGCATGAATCCTTTTCAAAAGAGGAGTAACACTGCACATGAAATTTTCCCATAGGTAGAGCAATATAAATTGTATTCTACCTAACCTCACTTAGAAAATTTCACTGAAATGAAGCATGAAATGAAATATGAAACATAACAAGATACATATGGAATGTAAGAACACATTTTCTACACTCACGACCACAAGAATCTCATGAAGTAGAGCCGCTGCCTTTCATTAATTCTCTGTCAAAAATACACAGTGTAGAAACAGAGTTTCTTTCCGACAGTCTCCCAGAAGTTACAAGCCATCCAACCCTTTGAAAATAACTTGCATACAATATATAGAAAGTGTAGATAAGAGAAGAAATGCCCAGGGGTTGGGAAGTTACTCAAATCATTTCGAAAAGGAGATGGAGAGCCAACCATCAGCTACAGGTGCAACGCTCTCAAGCATGACATTTGGGTGGGGTGACCCTTTGCATTCTTTTGCCACTTGGATAGATGCCCATCTGGAGAGGAAACTCTTTAAATGCCACCTTTGGTGCCAAAAAACCAAAGTGTAGATGACCGGGCCCACTTGGAGAAGTCCCAACCCAAAATTTCACGAAACGGGAGCAATTTGGCAGATTTTTCCCCTGTGCGTCGCGCCAAATTTCCTGTGCGTCGCGCCACTTTGGAGCCTATTTTGGGGCACTTGTAGGTGTCCAAAATGTACAGAAGTGGGCTTTTTGGAAAGCCTGTCCTATCTACTTTCGAACCCAACTGGAATTTGTGAATTTAAAGCTCATTTTCCACTCCAAAGCTTCATTCTCCCAAGATTGCTTTCTGTGTGTCAAAAAAGTGGCAGAGAGGCCATTTTTGGGTGTTTTGTGACCTTTAGGAGACCAAAAACTTGTCAAAATTTCTTGCCCGGACACCAGTAAACGTATTTTTCGATGTTGAATCCAAATGTGCAAGTCATTCGTCGATTGGAGTCCTATAATTTTAGCGTCGTGCCAGTGGCGCGACGCATAGGGAGAAATTTCTTGTTTTGTGCCCAAAATTTTTTCTTGTGACCAAAATTTGCCCAAATTTTTTGAAATTTGGGCTGGAGGTTCCCTATGAAGTGCTTTATTGTGCCAATGAAGCCTCAGCCAAGATTCGAATCTGATCTTGCTCCTTAGCCTCCTTTGCCTCTTTTGCCTCTTTTCTTGCTTTGCTCAATTTTGCCTTTAGGCTCTTGATTCTTGCCTTGGAACTCATGTTGTGGGCCTGGAAGTGATAAGCCATGCGCCTCAGCATGCCTTTCTCCCTGTTTTCTTTGTCCAAAAGCCTCTCCAAATGCATTTTGACCGTCTTAAGGTTGCACTCCCGGTCTTCATTGATTTCTTGCTCCAAAGAGGTGAGCGGAACTCTTCTTCTTTGAGCAGCTTGGCGCTTCTCACGGATGTTCTGCAGCTCCATGATCGTCTGTTGGTCCTCAAGCTGTTTTTTTCTCCACTCCAGGTAGTTCATGTTCAACTTGGCCCTTTCTGGATCAAGGTTCAAGTATTCAATCTCTGATTGCTGCTCTGATGATCTCTATAAGCTCCTCTTTGGTTGGTTCTGCATTTGTCTCGTCATCCAAGAGGAGAAAAAACTCGGTCTCTTGCTCACCTGATGGCCCTTCCTCCTGCACTAACTCCTTTCCCTTACCCTGCTCCTGTGATGCTGATGGTGGAAGCGAGGCTCCTTCCACCCCTGGTGGAGATAACACTCGCCTAGCTGCTGCGAACAATGGTCTACTGCCCTTCTGGTATGTGATGTATACTGGCATGGTGGCAGTCTCATGACTCTCAAACTGATGTGAAGGAATCTCTGCCTCACGCTCAAACTGATGTGAAGGATGTCCCACCTCATGTTCTTCCCCTGATATCACCAATGGAGCACTGAAGAAATCATGGGAGATGAAGTCCTCGCAAGCAATACCCCGCAATCCCAACTGATGGTCAACTAAAATCCGGATGAGAGAAAAATGATAGACACTGTTTAGCTGCTGTTGTGGGGTCTTGCACTCCATGAATTTTTTCATCTTCTCAATGTTGTTCCAGATGAAGAATGGGAGGCTCATCATCCGCACCCTGGTGAAGTGCATGAGCAAGCAGATATGATAGGCATAAAGGCGAGAAAACCTCCCCTCGCAACTGAAATACTTCATGATCAATCTCATGAGTGGGGCATACTCGTCCCTCAAAAACCTGAATGGAAAAATGCTGGTGAGCTGGCTCAAACAGTTGTCCTTGATGTAAGGCTCATAGTGATGCCTCTCCACCTTCTTTTTCTTATGCCACTGCTCCCCAATGTTTGGTATCCCTGTTGCCACTGATATAGCCTCTGGTGTCAAGGTGAAAGTGACCCCATCCAGGACAGATTGGCCTCCCTATAGATGAATTGTAAAAAGGGGGGCCAACTCATGATGGACTTTGACATTCGACACCCTTTGACAAAATTCATAACATGCCAAGTGCTGGAAACAAGACATGGCAATTGGGCATGCCTGTAGCTCTGTGAGGGTGTTTGGCTCGTCTTTGAGATGTTTGCCACTCTGGTGATGTCTCCTATGGGCCCTCTCTCCTAAAGATGTGTCATTGTGTGTATCCCCCTCATAATATGATGAATTTCCTGATGCCATTACTGCTGCTTGTACCTTGATTTTTATGCTAGCCTTTGAATCCAATGAAACTGATGAATGCTCTGAAAATTTGTCACCAAGGGGACAATAAAATATGGGAGTGTTAGGAGGGGAATGATGAAAAGGGGAATAGGGGTTTAAAGGAGAAATTTATCAGGGATTTGGGAGTGTTTGGGTTATGGTTTTGATGGGGTAGGGTTTGGGATATTTTGAGCTATAGGAATAAAAGGGATGAATGGATATGATTACAATATAGCTAGGGTAACCATCAGGGGAAACTGCTCCAGGGGAATTAGCTGATAGAGGTAGGATAGGAGTTTATTTAGCAATCATGTTACTGTAGCAAAACCCTAGATTTTTGCCCTCCTTTGTGTCATTTTTGGGTTTGGTTAATAAAAATTTTGCCTTCGATTTCATGGTCACCAAAACATATTTTTCTTTGAGTTAAGGATCAACGGTTAAAATATCTAGGGCCACTTTTGCAATTTTGAGAGCCATTTATGAAAATTTGGGCGATTCAGTGATTTTTTAGGCTCACAGGCTTGTGCACCACGCGCTTTGCCCAGTGCACCACGCGTCAGGTATGCGTCGTGCCAATGTAGTGTTAACACTATGGTCGGGCTCCCAGTGCACCCCGCACCCTAAGTTCACCGCACCACCTTGTGTGTGCGCCGCACACTGTCAAACGATGTTAATTTTCTTGGAAAAACATGGGAGAGGGCTTTAGGGAAATTTCCTTAGGAGGCAAGGTGGAATGGAGGTGGCAAATGACAAGGAGTGAGGGGACAAGGGGATGGGAGCAACCTTGGTAGCGTCTTCACAAATTTGCAAACCCTGTTTATCATTTTTCTTTGGTGATTATTTGCATGGATGGCCAATATGCTTTGGATCTCATTCGACATCTTAGAAACACCAACCATTGACCAAATTTATAGAGGAGGGGTTTCATTCGAGCCTACCTCTTGTTTGCTAGCCTTCAACTGGGATATAGAATGAATTTGCAAGTGTTTTGAGCTCCCTGGCTGTGTGTTTCACGCGCCAAGCCCAGTGCGCCGTGCGCCCTGGTCTATGCGCCGCACCACCTAGAAATCTGCCCTCCTTACTCAAATTCCTCCTACTTAGCTCTCTTTTCTTCAACAATGCCTCTCTCAAGCTTTTCCTTATCACAATGACTTAGTTTTGGGTCAAAACAAATATATATAGGCTTTCAGAGAGTTGGGTTCAATTTTTTCTTCTTTGAAAACCCACTTTATAATGTTTATGTTTTGCACTTTTTATTGACTTTAAAACACTCTTCTTTTTCCCTTTTTCTTTGAAATTTTGGCTCTCATGATAAAAATTTTTGCATTTCTTTGTGGGGACTATGTGACTGGGCCTCTGGCTTCGAAATCCATAACTGCATCTGAAAATGTCAACTGTCAATTTTTGGAAAATTTTGTCATAGTTGACCTTGTTTGACTTTTCTTCAAAACAGAGCTTTGAAGAAGAGTCGATGTCTCTTCAGGTGATGATGAAGCTTTTTGAACTGTAGCTGTATAGGGTCTCCCTCTGGCCTGGATGGCTTGTTCTGGACATGTTTTTCAAAGACCACATTGATGATTTCCTAAACCCAACAATAACAATGTCTTTGTCCTGTAATAGGACCAGACCTTGACTATCATGAACTTCAGTGATTATGGACCAAGACCTAAACCAATAGGGGCCAGAGATGAGGGAAAATGACTAGCATGGCTATATCTATTAGATCATGGAATGTCCCTAGCGAAATGCAGCTGAGTGGATGGAGCGGGACACCTAAAATTGAAATGCACAAAGAGCTTTGATCTCTGACGGAGGGCTGACCAGACCGACTCTAATAGTTTACTTACCAACTTCCTTCAACGAAACAACTTCTCATGGTTAATGAAAAGAATCAATATAGAAATAATATGATGACTTGATAGAGAATGGCACCTAGAATATAGTTGATCCTCCATTGGGAACCAAACCGATAGGATTCAAGTCGGTCTTCAAGAACAAGTATAAAGTAGATGGCTCACTTGACAAGAATAAATACAAGCTTGTGGCAAAATGTTTTGCACAAAAATAAGGGGTCGACTATGAGGAGACTTTTGACCTCACAACAAAATGGGCTACCATCTAGAGACTCTTTGCATTAGAAACACAAAACAGTTGGAAAGTCTATCAAATGGATGTAAGAACTTCTTTCTTGAATGGAGATCTGAAAGATAAATGTTTTATGTCCCAACTAGAAGGAATTGTTCTGAAAGCTCAGGAACGTAAAGTATGCAAGCTTGTAAAATCCTTGTATGGCCTCAAGCAAGCATCGCGATCCTGGTACAAGACATTAATTGGGCATCTTCTAAAACTCAACTTCAAATATTATGATCTTGATGATGCAACTTTATTTTTCAAGAAAGTTTGGAAAACAATTGTATATCTTGTGTTGTATGTAGATGATCTTAAGATGATAAGGAATAATGATAGATACATTGCATCCATAAAGAAGGAATTGAGGAAAGGTTTTGAAATGACATATTTGGGCTATGTTGACTACTATGTTGGTATTGAAGTAACTCAACATCCAAAGATTCTATTCCTCTCTTAGAAGAAGTACATTGGAGATGTGTTGAATAGGTCTGCCATGACTAAGTGCAATCCCTTAACTAATCTAATGGAATATAACTTAAAACTCGCATCCACTAAAGGAAAGTTTTTTGAGGATGGAACGAGGTATAGACAACTCGTAGAAGGTCTCAACTACCTAACTACTACCAAACCAAACATTTCATTTTCTGTTGGAATACTCTCCATGTTTATGAAAATTCCTTGTGAGGGTCATTAGCCTACTGTAAAAGGAGTTATAAAGTACTTCAAGGGAACTCAAGAATTTGGACTTCAGTATACACAGGTGGGAAACTTCAACTTGATTGGATACTCTGATTCACACTTTGATGGACATAAAGAAACTGGGGTATCTACTTCAAGTTATGTTATGAGCCTTGGATCAGTGGCTCTGTCCTAAAGGTCATGCAAACAATCAGTTCCAACAGATTCCACAACTAAGGTAGAATATGTGTGGCTGAGGAAAATTCTAGAAGATTTGCAAGAGAAGCAAGTGCGTTGAACTTGTCTCTTGATTTAAAATTCTTCTACAATAAAGTTGGCCAAGAACCCAAAGTTCCATGATTGGATGAATCACATCAATAGAAAATACCATCTGATTCAAAATCATGTTGAGGTCAAGACAATCCACCTACACCATTGTTCCATAGGTGACCAGATCACAAACATCTTCATTAAACCACTTGGAAGAGAAAAGTTTGAAGGATTCAAAATGATGCTTGGACTCACTAGCATCCCGTCATATTAAGGGGGAACTGTTGCCACCTAATCTTTGGGATTAGGTAAATCTATCTAAATATTGTAAATAGGAAAATAATGAGAATTGGAAGCCGAAGAGACACTAGGAGATGAAACCAAATAATCTCCCTCTCCATCTATATATTCATGATGCATCTTAATTTAAAATACAATTCAATTTCATGGAGTTACCTCCCGACATGACAACATAGAAATTACATAATAGTTTTATTGCTTACAAATCTCCAGAGTTGAATTACTAGGGAGAAGCACTAAAGGCCATCTGATAGATTATTTATATGATTAAATATTTTTTCACTAGAAAAATGGTCATGTAAATGGTTTTAGGGGAAGGTTTATGACAAAAGGTATGTGGCTGGAAAATGATTAACATATTCAATGAGACTATACTAGACATGAAAGTTACAAAAGACAAAATATGCAATTAATCTCGTTGAACTGACACAATGAGAAGTATTAAAATAAATAGAGATAAACGATAGGTCATTAAGAAGAACACATGTAAAGGAAATCTTAGTGCAAGATAAGCCGCCATCATAGATTATGATTTCTTGAATTCTAAGAATTGGGAAAACTAACAATGGTAGAACGTAAAAGAAGAGTCAAACAAATGGCATATGTAATTTAACAAATGTGTGACCATGGTTCTTTAAATTAATCATATTTAATGTTAACCCCAAACAAGAATTCAAAGTCAAAGACTTAGGTAACAATCTTGGATTTAGTGTTAGGAACTCCTCACATCTAGCGTTAGGAGCTCATTCTACCGCAACTCCTTACATCTAGTGTTAGGAGCTCATTCTACCACTCCATGTGAAAGTGATGTGTAAGTATGCCCATCCCTTTTAAAATAAAAATAAAATAATTTCTAAATAGAAAAAGAATGTGATCTATAATAAAAACGAAAAAAATATGTTGTGCATATTTAATTAATTGTGCAGATGATCTAATATAATTTCATGTAAAGTAATTAAAAGTTTAAAAAGAAATCAAATATTTTAATGTTGTATAGAATAAAATATCAAACATGGGTTATAAATAAAATATTTTAATATGAATTAATATATGTGTATAATTAAAAATATATTAATAAGAAAAAAAATAGTTTAATGTGTGCTGATGAAATAGCTCACTGATAATGTTATATAATCTCTATAGCATTCAAAAATATATTTTAAGCAATAAAAAAATTACACATTATTTTTTTACTCTAAAATAAGTTTACACTTAACAAATTTTATCTATTTTTTATATAATTCTATGGTTAAGGTGAATCTATACTGATATAAAGTTAAATGGAAAATCTAAAAAATTCTCTCTAACACTTTTCTTAATATCATATAAATTAAGAAAAAAAAAATGATAGAAATCACATAAGAGAAATTTTTGGCCGACGTGATTTGAACCAACCAGTGTGTTCATCATGAGAACTAGATGAATAGGCAGACCATGAAAAAGGATATAACAATGTAGAGGCAAAGGCTCCATGTAGTCCTTCCTATACATGTCTTTCTATTTAAGCCTTTTCCATGGTCTGCCTCTTCATCTCTTCATCTAGTCCTGATGATGAACCACACTGGTTGGTTCTAAAGGCATCGGCCAAAAGTTTATGTTATGTGATTTCTATCGAAAAACTTCTCTTAATTCATTATGGATCACAAAAGCCTGAATTCAGAAATGATGTAAAATTTCCATTATAATTTTGTATATCACTTTCTTTTATTTTATTATAAATATCATGTAAATTTTCCCCTATAATTTTGTATATTACTTTGTTTTATTATATTATAAATACCATCTAAACTTTCCATTATAATTTTTCTATCACTCTTATAGAAGAATTGGAATTTGTAAAATACTTAATTAATTTTATCCTAACTCTCAAAAAATTGTCGCTAAACAATCCTATATACACGTATACTTATGTCACGATGAATGACATTTTTCTCAAATATCATTGGAACCAAAGTTTCCACACTACCATTTGAAGGATATTTCTTTCCTTGAGTGACCTCTAACTCATCCTTAAATTCACATGGCTTTGAACAAACCTCTGATGGTTGGATAGGTATCATTAGTTCATTAAATTCTAGGTTACCTCCCTCGTATTACTTTCTAACTATATTTTTCTCTATCAAAGAAGAAGGGAGAGATATTGATAGGAAACATTTTCAATTAGTAAAAGTATTGTTATCAATGGAAAAATGCATTAAATATCAAAATTGAAATTTTGTTAGTGATTAGATTAAGGCCTTCAAATGAAACGAACCAAATCAACATGCACAAATTGCCATGAAAGTTATTGGTGAGAATCCACTTCATTCAATTATGCCTATAGAAAAATACACCATCATGATAAGAAAACACAAGCTTAAGAATGAAACCAACATCCCATAGCTAGACATGTGTATGCCTATGGTCAATACAAGATTATAGACATGGAGAAATAGACAATAGATGTAAACATGCTAATAAATCATTTACATAATTAAATTTCATAATGTTTCGATATCATTGGAATATCATACAATGTACACACAATTGCATTTAGTCAAAATGAAGGATACTATGGGGATCAAGGAATACCTCTCATATAAATCAAAATTTTCTAAGAAAATCCAATCAGAGAATTGGGTTTGATCTTCCAATTATGGAGTGCCAATTCCAACTCGATTTCAATAGTACAAAACCAATATAATTTAAACCCTAACAACGATATGGAATTTTCTAAGCTCGTGCCCTTGAGTTTATTGAAATCAATAAGGAGATATTTTCATCACTAGGTGTATGAAATTTAACGGGTTTTATTTTTCCTACGATTGAACACACACAAAATTGAAACCCAACCAAAATTTTCAACTAGGCTTCTTGACGTTCAATAGTTTAAAGGCTTCAATATGAAAACCTTTGACTTCACACATACTTGAAGGATGCCTTTGGAGTAGTAGATTTTACTAAAAATTTCAAGTTAAATGCAACATCCACCCTATGGAAACTGATTTTGCAGCACCTATTCTAGTGTTGAACCAATGGTTCCCATGATTGATGGTTCACAACTCTTTTTCCAGCTATTTATTTCTCTTTGATTGTTGGAATTTTTTCAACGACTTTAAATATTTGGATCATTAAGCTCACAAATTACATGAGGACAAGGAAAAATTGGGTACTGGTCTAAATGTAAATGAATTAAATTCATGTTTGAATTAGTGATTTATAAAGTGTTATATGTATTTGTTAATTTTACTTGAAAATTGATATGCTCAAATGTTGTATTTCTGACAAAAAGTGAATGTTTGTGAGATATCACGTAAACATTCAATTGTCCTCAGAATATAATTAGTGTCAGTTATCTAAGTAATGTATTACATAATATCTTATGATAATTGTGTCCATAGGATATTTGATGAAATTTGGGACTTTTAAAAAAATTTGCAAGTAAAATCCAACAACACAAATGAACTATCAAAATACAACATCAGATTTTCCACCCATATGTACTAGTGAATTTTGTTAAATCCAAGATAAAATTCAACTCCAAGAAATGCCCCAATGGTACTTAGGTCATTGTTTGAATACCCCAAGAATTCCTAATCTATATATATATATATATATATATATATATATATATATATATAACCTTGAAATGTTTCAGTCAATGGCAGCAATTGCACGCACATAATTGTGAAAGGCCGGAGAAAGGCTAGGCTTCTCATTATAGAGGTAAGGTCAGAGAGAAAGAAGGAAAGCCCAATATAGGATAATGGTTAAAATAGCCTGATTTTTCATACCTTATTCCTTTTGTACAATTTTAGGGGAAGTAAAATAAGGCTATTGATTCGTATTAAAATTACTAACATAAACAATTGATTTATATTATTTTAGTACTTGTTAGGTACTCATATTTTGGTTCCTAGACTAAATCAGTCATTCACATTAGTCATTTTTAGTTGTATTACCTATTATTTAGTTGTATATTTCAACCCATAACTAAATTAGTCATTTATGTTAGTTGTTTTTAGTTGGGTCACTTAAGATTTCTCATTTTTTGGTAGTATCTCACTTGGAAAATATGTGGTAACTAGCTTTTTTAGTCAACTACTCACTAATTACTCATTTCCTACTAGTGATATCAAGGAAAATATTTTTCAAGAAGGGGATTGGGCCCTATTATATGATTCTAGGTTCAAATATTTCAAATGGAATCTAATGACAAGATGGTTGGTCCATAGCTAGTAGAAAAGTGTCATGAAAATGGATGTCTCTAGATCAAAACCATTGATCAGGAAGGAATTCCCTTAGTTGTAAATGGTTATAGGTTGAATATATATATAGAATACCTGTGTACAAAGAAGAATTTATAAGTTAATTTAGCAAATAATTAAATGTGATTGTGACTTTTATAGCTTCTAGCCCACAACATTCTTAGAAATTTGAAAAAAATGTCAACTCTGGGGTTGAAAACCTCTCTGAGGTAGCCCGGGAGAAAGAAAAAAAGAGAAAAAATAATAAATATCCCTAGGTGAAAACCTCTTATGACGTACCTAGGGTAGGAATGCATGATGAAATCCTCCTCAGAGGAATCATGTTTGCCTCAAAAATTGAATGAAAAATAAACAAATGGGAAAATAAGAACATAAGGAAGAAGCTTATACCATGCCTGCTAACCTTTCTCTTATTTTCCGGGATTGCACATAGTGGCACATTTCATGGTTTTAGGAAAAATCCTACCAGATATCATCCATTCTTCCATTCATACACGTCATCTCCATCCTCTCCACTCATATGACCATCTCTCTCCACCATCCCATCAACAAGAAATTTGAATTTCACCTCCTCCCCATGATGCTATAGGAAGGACTTGTACTTCTACAGGAGGTCTTGTAATGTTATGGGAGGAGCCTGTGAAGATACAAGAGAGGGATCCAATTATTTGAACAACCCAAAATACCAATATGACTCTAGGAAATGATAGATAAGGTCCTCTAATGTTTTTCCCATGATCCATCCATCACCCATCCACTCCATTTCACCAAACATTTGCTCAAATTTTCCACTCTATTCGACCTCTAAAAATGCACATAAGCCACTAATTTCTATTTATACTATGTATTCACTATTCCCTTATGACTCTAACCCTATCCTCATGGATCTTCATCATCTTCCTCATCAACATCATGGAAACTGAGTAATCTAAGGGAGGTTCAAAAGACTGCTACACGAAGAAAATTTCTCATGTAGTAGCATGTGCAACTACAACAAAAGTCACTGATATTTTATTTTTCGACCACAATAAGCGATGATGGAGTCTTTTCTACAACTATGAATATGCACATGATCCTCAAGGAGGATTTCAATTAACAACTATAGTTTGGACATCACAGAGGCACCTGTACACACACATCAAAATCAGCAATCAAGGTATTATGAGGAATGAAGACATGCACAGGAAATAAGTCAAAGAGTCAACTCCATCGATCATAATGATATATGTCCCAACTGTAACATGCAACCCTCTACAAAAATGTGATCCACAGGAAGGATCAGTTATGGAAACCCTCAACTCCTCCCTATGCATAAATTGACTAAAATTTGTTTTGAGGAGGAAAGGTGTTTTAATAGGCTGGAGATGGCTAATGAACTTGGCGACCCTCAGCTGGTAAAATTAATTTTGAGTTAAGTCACCCATTGAACATGGAAATTTCAACTGAAAATGAAGTGGTGTCCTTGAAGAGTGTGGTGGTAATCATGAGGATAGAGAAATCATTACAATAAGTGGGGACAATGGTCCAAAAGAGGAAAATCATGTTAATGCCATGTCACTAGGGAGCTCCATGATTTTAACGAAAAGAGGATATTTTGTGATGGGATCAACTTCATTTGGACCATCACTCATTCCAAAAATAGGTAGAGGAAAGAAGAGCTTTTGTATCATACAACCTAGAGTGCCACTAAGTAGTTTCAAACCTTGTCAATAAGTGCTATGGAAGAAAGCTACAAGAAGCCTTGAAAGTGATAGAATAGGGCCGAGCAGATCCGCGGTAGGAATTTTAGGTGAAAAAGGAGTCACATTGGCTTGATATTGTCTCAGAACCTTCATGCAAACACAAAATTATTTTTACAAGAAGTAAGTGACACCCTACTTCCTCATTTCTACATCCATTTTCATGAGAGGTTTGCTTCAAATTATGAGCATGTAACAATCACTCGGTCAGTAGGATGTATTTTTGAATTTTTTTTTGGTTAAAAGAAGAGAAGAATAGTTTGGTTGATGTCAATTCAAGCACCCTTCTTCCTCACCAGTACCAAGATACTTAACAATGTTTCACCACTTTCCTTCATCAATTTTGACCTTCACTTCAACATTAGCTTAGTCAAGAGGAATATAGACCCCCAGTTGTGATTTAATGATCAAGGGAAGATCGTAAGCGACTCAAACCATTACTTTTCTTCACCTCAAAATAGATTAGAATTACTTTTTTTATCACAAGTATGATGCAAGTAGGCTACTAATTTTCAAGAAAGTGTGGACTCGGTATATGATACATTAAATTATGATTAGTATTTTGATGAATTATGTAAGGTAAAGTGGCTTCCTTTTTGTAAGTAGATTTCGCAGTTTGATGAATTTTGCAACATATAATAACTTTCTTTCTACAAGTGGATTATCCGTTGTCCTTTAATGAATTGATTAGTTAGCATCTACAAGTTGATCAAGTGGAATTTCCACTTTCATAGATAGAATTAGTTTTCAATTGTACCTTCATTAACAAGATTTAATTTTAATTCAGTATGAGGAATGGTCTCTAAGCACATTCATCTAATGTCATGACTAAGGGTGGCATGAGTGTAATCCAATTTGTTGTTCATATAGCACTGCCACCTCTAAGTTTATACGAAGCCTAGGTTGATAATTTGAGTTGAGGAGCCCTTGGGAGTTGCAACATTGTTGGTGCAATACCAGGGCTAACTAGTGAGACTGTTTGAAATTTTTTGAATTCCACGCCTACATAGAATCAAGGAGGAATGGTAGAAGAAATGGGGGGAGAATTTAACAAAATAGAACCCTCAGATACCAAGATAATTGAATAACACCCTCATGTAGTGGACATCTTGAGTTGACACCAGTGGCTGGGTTTCTTTGAGTTGCTAAAGGGGTATGATGACCTTGCTCATGAATTTTCCATGGCATTACATTCTCAAGAGGAAGAGAATGCCACTATTGTTATCAAAGTGTTATCTATCTCTCTCAGTCTTAAAACCATAAGAAGAGTGACCACCTTTCCTCTAGGAATTAGGTGGATCAAAGAAGACAAACAAGTGAGTGTCCTAGGTAGGAAAAAATTATTCCCTTCAAAAGAGAAGCTTCTATAAGATAAGAATGGAGTGAGAATACAAAGTCTCCCTTACCCTTAGGATGAGGTAGCATACCAATCCTCAAGTATATACCTTATGAAGGAATATTAAGTGTGTTTTATTCCCACCACTTCAGGTTGTTGCATGAGTTGAGATTCAAGGAAAGCTTGCCTCTCCCTAAAAGACATAGTTCCCCCAATTACTCCTACAGACAATCATGGAGATGAGTTAGAAGGTGAGGGAAGGAAAACACCAGCAGTTAGCTCACCATGGACTCATCAATTTAATAGTGATTTATGCTTTGAACCACTTTAGAATCCCTATCCTATGTAATAAATTCATGGACATGGATAGGGATACTTTCATAGTGACTCAAGCCATCATACCTAGAGAGACACCAACCTATATCGTTAGAGGTAGAGAAGGAAAAAACAAAGGAATTTAGAGGAGCAAAAAGGGAGGAATAGTTAGCAACAATAGAAGAAGAAGCAACAAAAGCAGGGGAAAAAGAGGTTGCAAAGATAGAAAACGGAGAAGCATAAACCAAAGGAGAAGAGGGGGAGAAGGAAGTAGAAGAAAGAGTAACCCATGAGAAGACTTCTCAACCCCAAGGAGCAGAAGAAAAACCACATCAAACAAGTATATCTCCAAGGGATATTGAACGAAAGGTAGTTGCAACATTAGCTACATTGGGCACTCCTGTCAAGCGCAAGAGTAATCAAGACAAGGTCCCATGTATTTCAGAACCAGGAAGATCACTGAAATTAGACAAGGGAATCCAAAAACTCTTACAAAGGTCCCTATCGTTATTAACGATTCACTAGTAAAAAGGAAGAAATAGGACCAATTGAAGGGAAGATTGAGGAGATCACTCCTCATAATACCAAAACCAAGTCACCTGTAGCACTTGTGGGTAGGTGTACCACTAGTTTAGACACCTTCAAGAAGATAAGGACACAATATTCCTTTGAGAAAGGAGAAAAAGAGAGGTTACATGAGGATTAGGGTTTTCTATAAGAGAGATAGGGTTGGCTAAAGGAAGGGCAGAGTCTACTACAAGAAGAATAGGGGAAGCTATAGGATTACAAGAAAGAGCTACAAAAGGAAGCCACCACCTCAAAGTCAATTTGGAAAGACCTACAAGGGCCCTAATAGCCTGACCCACAACCTAGCTTGGGGTCCTACTAAAATTTATTGAAGGAGGAAGGATTATCCCTGAAAAGTTTACAATCCCACTCCTATATGAGTTGGAGATAGAAAGAGGCATAACCCATAGGTGGATGCAAAATTCCAAATCCAAGAATGTGGAATATGTGGGCCTCATGGAGGATAAATTCATTGAAATAGGTAAGGTGTTAAGTGATTTGAGCCTGAGGGAGTCTATTATGAAGGAGTAGCGACATGAAGAAAACAAAAGGTTAAGAGAGAGGATACAAGAGATAAAAAAAAAAAATTCCACCATTGCACGTCTCTCTATGGAAGACCTACATTGCAAGAAGCCATCAAATTATTATGCTGTCATCCTCAAAGAACAATGGTTGTAGTTCCAAATCAGAACTATAAAACAATATGGATCTACGCATTTTTAGGACTACATGAATTTTATTGAGTTTTGCAACCAAACTAACATGGAAGATAGGGAAAAATTAGCTAAATTCTATATGCACAATCTCAGTTTGACAAATCTGAGTTTTTTGGATTACAATTCAAGATTGGGAGACATGAATCTAATGGGTTTACCATATTGGTTTACTCATGAGGAGACAAGGGCTAAGGACATGAAAAAGGTAACAGAACTAGAGGAGAAGGAACCCCTATATATTATATCATAGCTACTAATCCCTAATGTTTTCATCATCAATCATAGCCTCTCTCCAATGATGTAGCTCTAGCACCCAAATACATCGCTATCCAAGAGGAATCCATTCTACAATTTGAAGGCACATTTAGAATGTTGGGAACATAAAGTTTGCAATATTTCCAGAGAAGATGGCATGTCTTACTCGATAGGCTACAAGTCAGAGAATATCAATCAGTTGAAAGGCTAAGTAATGACTTAGAGAGAGCACTATTTTACAAGATAATAACACAAAGGATAAAAATTAGGTGGATAGGACTGAAACTCAATCGACCCTTGCTACTATGATTACAAGAAGGAAGAGATGAAGAAGAAGAGCAGAGGGAGTGGACACAGAGAGAAAGGAATGCATGTTTTTACCCACAAGAGGGCACACCATTTGAGGAGACTTGGGATATCACGGAGGCCACTGGGGCCATCAAAGAGATTCACATGGATGACCAAGTTGCTCAGAGGATGGGAATCTCATTAGGATTTAAGCTACATCTCAGTTAGTCTAAAAGGGTTGATACCCTTGGGTTTGGGCCCAACCCAAAGGATTTGGTCCCTATTTTTTTACTTATGTTTTGTTCTTTATTATAAGTAGTTCATAGTTTCTTTCATTTCAGTAGATACTAAGCTATAAAAACCCCGTGGTTGCAAGACTACTCCTCACATCTCTCATGTTTATGATTTCTTGGAAATATATGAATGTTAGTTGTTCTTCTTTACATTTTCTTTTTGTAGCATAGAAGTCAATTTAGTGATTATAATAGTGTTATGGCATAAAATAAATGTTATTTAAATTAAAATCATATTTTCCATCATAGGTTATCTCATTTTGTTAATGTTCAATGGATTTATACATGTGATAGATTACGTAGCTATGTTTATCTGTAGGGAAGGTCACTTGCACTAGTTACATCTTGAACTCCTTCATCTTCTCTTCCCTCAAATTTTGTCCCAAAACTCTCTTTCCATAAGTCATTTTGCCTAGTATACCATGAGCATTCATCCTAGTGCAAGAGACACCTATGGGAGGTCCTAATATTGTACACTAGGTGTAGGTGTAGGAAATCCAAAGGTTGACACCCACACCCTCAATGTAATGCTAGGATTTGCCCCCATCCTAGGAATTATAGAATCCATTTCCAAAGTCAAACCTACATCTAATGTTCAACGCTACAATCTTGCCTCACTTGTCTTCTCAGTGAATAGTTACCGACTCATTGTTTGAGGTCACACTACCAATGCACATCCCATTCCATCTAGACATGCCAATGACCATAACAAATCGGTCTCCAACCTTTCCTTCTCTACAACACAATCCCTCATGAAATTCAACCACCCCCTTCCATGTAGTCATACACCTTGCAAGTTTCCCAACATCCCCTATCCTAGGCTATCCATCCATTGGAAATATTTCCTTGCATCAGAAGGACCAAAAACCAAGCCACATCCTTGCCTCAAAACCATCCTACCGGTCAAAATCATGCTCATGGAAAGTAATGGAAACTATTAGCTACCAATGTTGCACAATGGCCTTGATCCTAAAGTTCTTTACCAACATACTTATTCCTATTCCAATTACTTTTGTTGCTCCTACTTATTATCATAGTGCTTTCCAACCACCCCAACTGGGAATTTCCCTGCTTCCTATACCAAGCACATAATTTCCATTAAATTAAAAAGGAATTGAATTAAATTCAAATCATACGTTATTGGTGGCCCGTCAATAAGGTACACTTTCAATTCTTTCCACTTCTTATCACCACAAGTAAGACTATCTCTTTGATCAAATCATCATTTATAAACACATCATATCCGGTTAGCTCAAAATACAACCATCATAAATCAAAATCATAGATCACATGTAACCATCATAAATCAAACTCATAGATCACATGAAAATATAAAACTAAAATAAAATATTGATACTTATGTTTTGAATGATTATTTTTCTTCTACCGTTGTTCTTTATCCTTTCTGTACACACATTGAATCAATTTCCAAAACCAACAAGCAGCTAGTGCCTTCTCTTTAAGCAACAAGGGAATCGACAGACTAAACTTCCTCCTCCCTCAATATCCGCAGCAAAGGTATCTTGAGACTAACCACCTCAACCCTCTGTTGCAATAAGGGTATCCTGAGACTAAACTGCCTAAACCCTCAATAGCAACAACAAGGGCATCTAGAGACTAAATTTCCTCAACCCTCAAAAGAGACAATAGCATACATGTCTGTCCCATCACACTGTAGAACATATACACATACACATTACACAATGAAATACATACACCTATACCTTGTGTACAACACAACACATACACCTACACCTAGTTTGCAACAGCAGACATACACCTACACCCAATGTACAACACGCCACATACACATATAACTTGTGTATAAAACAATACATATATGTATCCACTGTACAATTCCATGAATATACATGTCGCGATACAATGATTGCACAAAAACCATAGCACCATACCAAATATGCACAACACAACATTTATGATGTGTAAACAATACCACATGTACACAACTCCACCTACACAATTTGTACACAACACTAGATGCACATAGCGCCACATGTACAACAAAACCACATATATAAAATGCACACAACACCCCATATACAACTTGCACACAACACCATGTCTACATAGCACTGCATATCCACATGCCTATGACACCATATGTACATAACATTGCATAAACAACATGTGCGCAACACCATATGTACATAGCGCCGCATATACAACACCATATGTACATAGTACCATATATGCAACATGAATGTAACACTATATGTACGGAGCACCACATATGTGACAATAACACAACACTTTATATGCATTATGCACACAACACCATAGGTACATCACATACAATAGATACAAAACAATAGTATTTCACAACCAGAAGCCACACTATCTCTACCAGGAAACCTTACTTCTAGTGTATTTACACTATCCTTTCTTGTCCCAACATGTTTCCTATTAGACTTCTTTCATTCTGCTAATGTATCCCTCAGCATTACCTATTATAAAATAAACATATTCATATTATAAACATGTAATATCAATTCATATCCACATGATACTAACCTCATAGATTTTTTTGGGCTACTATGTCCACATAATTCTAGGAACTTCTTGATTCCATTCACTTGCATAAACAATCATTCCACTATAATAGTGATCCTTGCCAATTGTGTGAGACAATGACATGCATACATATATGTACACATATAAACATCAACATAAAACAATCATGATTTGTGATGACCTTGTCAGGAAAATGGCATACATACATACATACATATATGTAATCATTAGAATAAATAAATAATGATCCCTGGTGACCCTGTCTGACAACGCCATACATGCATAAATATCTATACATATATACACATTGGCATAATCATGATCACCACACAATTACCACATTTCATAAGGTCTAGGTTAAGAGAACTCCCTATATCCATGCAACGCATGCACAACATTGAGAACAATATTTCCCAACACAACCAAGGAATTTGACACCTCAAATCCATTTACCTTAGCTTTCCTATTACCTTTCTCATGATTGTCATACCACCACCCATTTACCCCAATGGACCCCACCAAGACAACCAGTTTCCATACCCTTTCCTTCAATAGCCCTTCTACATGCAACAGGCTTCATCCTAGTCTTATATTACCTATTGGAGTTCATTATTCTCTTCCCTATCTCAAATAATATACCTCTTTCCCCAACCAATCCCCAAGACCCTTAAAACGAAAAAGGAAAAAATAGAAAGCATGCAAGAAGAAACCTAGGAAAACCAATAGGAATATGACATGACAAATAAAGTTGTATGGCCATACACTAGACATAAACAAAGTCACAATCAATCAGAACAAATCACAAAAGACCATAATAAAAGTACTAGCAACAAACACCATGACTCAATCCCCATGGCTTCCCAATACTTCCAAAGGAAAGCTCAACCTGAGCCTTCTCCAAGAATTCATCGCGGTCTCTTCGCCATTCAATTCCCTATATCATACTTACATAAAAACATAACTATGAGTGCATAAAATAAATATAAAAATATACCGGATATCTTACCTTGTTGTGCTAAGCACGCTGCTTTGTAATTGAACACACATGTAAGCCACATGTTCCAAAGATCATGACATCGTATTTATTAATTTGAAATCAACCTTGATGAAGTCTAACAACCATTTCATAATCCACAATCAAATCACATTCATCAGTCATAATACATAATTCTACAACTATCACCTACTTACACTCAAGTGCATATCAGTTGTTCTCAACACATATGTGTTAGTGCAAGCATATTGAACAATTTCATTCCTTCATTCAATCTTATAGATACAAACTCATATCATTCAACTAGTCATACATTCAACCAACAAATAGACAACATAATAAAGACCAAACACTCAAACACCAAATAGATGACATAATCAAGCATTCAAGCACCAAGTAGACAACATAATAAAAATCATACCAAATAGTTGACATAATCAAACACTCAAACATGAAATAGATGACATAATCAAACTCATACCTCAATGTATCTCAGGGGAGGTTGTCATGTATGCACAATCAATCTAGATTAGCATGATATAAACTCACAACATATCAACCCAAACATAATTAAGGTCACGATATCCATAACAGTAACGAGCTAACATGTTCACATCATAAAATCCTAAAAAGTTTTTGTTCATGCATAACAATCACATATGCACAATAAGTCTATATTATTATAACACAATATCACTAGCATATCGGCTCATACATGAATTTCATAACCCCAACCATTCGCATAGGCCAATCAAAACTAGCATGATATATATAACATTAATATCCTAATTACAATGGCCATAACCATCATGCATATAACCACAATGCATATAACAACAAGTTACTATCCTTCACAACTAACCGACACAGCTACATATGATCACACATATTAACTAACATCTATCATACATGTAATTGCAACAACCATAGACTGGCATACATGTACACAACCCTAATGATTATGACAATCATTAACCAACATACGTGCATGCCAAACATACAATACCTATATGACGATCTACTCTTACCTCAAAGTCTAGTGCTGCAACCTTTCTCTGATGATCTGCATCTCCTCCTCTATCTCAGCAAAATTTCAACCTCATAACATACCAATGGAATTATTATGACATAAACTACATGTTATGACCTCATACAAAAAACCCTTAAACATGAAAATGCATGCATAAAAGCATGCATCAATCCCATCTAGTTGAATTGTTGAACCACGATTTGATGCCACCCTGTAACTGCCTCCTCCCATAAGTACCCACTTTCACTGGCTTTCCTTGGGTAAATATGAGCTGAGGGACACTATGAGAAGACTCAACCTACTATATGACCTTATGAAATGGATTCGACAAAACAAGACCTTACAGACCGCCCTTAGGTGTTACAAGACCCCCAACAGCTAATCCACCACTCTAGGTGACCAACCCTTCAGTTAGCCTAGCCTTTCAATGAATCGAACCCTCAGCTTCTCCCATGAATAGGCATGCATGTGACTGGAATCCTCCATTCACTCCCACAACGCATGCAAGAAAGATACTGCATTTTTTTAGCTAGTTTTGTGCTAGAGACTACAAGATTTAAGCCACTTTTTTAGGGCTAGTCTCAAAATCACTGCCTGGACTTTGATGAGACTTTCCAAGGCAATAAATGACACCAAGAAAAATTCTCTAACACAAAACTTGATCAAGGGTTGAACTAACCAATCCCAAGCACGACAGTAATTTTGCTAAACACATGATGAACATGCAACCTATAGCTCATGAATGCAAGTTGAAACATAAGGATTTGAAAACTTATCTTAGGTTTAGCAATAAGGGTCATTGTCTTCTCACATTATCTATCAAAACACAAATTAGGTCTTGCATTCATTATTCATTCAGTTACAAGTAAAAACATGGAAAGATCCATGACTAAGAACTGTCATGTCACCATACTTCTAACCAAAATATAACCAGATAACTAACAATGATACAAAAACCATTAAAGCCACATCATAACAAGTGAATTTATTAATCAAAAGAAATAGAAACTTATATGTTATTAAACATAGGCAAAATCCAACCAGGTTTAGGACTTCCACATACCACCCAACCATACATGGGCCCAACCAAATCTTTCTTTCATCCAATCAGCCCTGTGCCACTCACAAGCGTGAATGTGGGATCTCATGGGATGAACCAATCAATAAACAACCAAGGGAATACATAGGTTAAACCACCTCCATCCTCACCATACCATGATGAAAAAAATTAACAGGAAAAAGTTCAAAAGAAAACTCCTCTTGCTAAAACTTCATCTATTGTTAGGAGAAGTGCCAGACTCAACAAATCAACAAAGGAATCATCTCGGAAATCTGTAGAGTTTTTCAACTTGGAGGAAGATGAAGAACTGAAGAGCCCATCGCCTATATTTCCATCAACAACTTTGTCACCAGTTTCATCACCAATTGCTAATACAATGAGAATAACACAAGAGATTGACCTAATGCAACAAGAGATATATGACTGCATTGAGTATCTGGAGAAGAAATCTACAGAAAAGCCAACTACATCCTCAAATCAAGGAATTCAGTCTAATAGTCCACAAGAGCCTCCAATTATGAATACTTTGAAACAATAAATTTTTGAATTGGAGACACTAAACAACCACTTAAAGCAAGAACATGAAACATTGAAAGTGCATAGTGAAATACGAAGGACTCTAAATGACAACATTTTCTTACATCTTCCTCTGTGGTATGATAAGAATAAAAATCTAAAGGAAAAGAATAAGTCTCTCAAGAGGAAGCTTATAAGTTTGAAATACAAAATTCTGGCGAGGAAGCCCGGGATCGCAGCTGTTAAGAAGAAGGTAAAGAAAATAAACTTGGATGTTGTAGCTCAACTTTATGAAGGAGTATAGTGACATAGAAAGGCTATCAATTTTGAATTCTTACATGGGGACATGGAATGACCTCCGTGTGGGGGAATGTTGAGCCTCATAATTGCTTCTTTTTGACACCCTTTTTCACCTATCTTATTCTTCTATGACCATCATAATCACTCAGTGAGCATCAAATCATAGGATTTATGGCATGGTAGGTATATAATTGTCTTGTATTTCGTAAGTTGCTAATGTTCTTTATTATTAGTGTAATATTTTCTTTAGCTACCGAATTAGGATGATTCTGTAGGTAATGTCTAATTTTGCAGCCAAGTCCATGGTTTGATAGGTTCCAAGGTGCCAGCTGGAGAGCGAAATATATGGACAGGTGGCGATCAATTCACTCAATGATTCCCTCCTACCTTCATGAACCATATTGTTTAAAGGAGCTTCTAGTTACCTGATCAAGGATAAAATCAACTCTGTCAGCTATAATAGGTGAGCGAGGAATGAGATATTTGCCTCATGATTTTATTTCTTAATAGGAAATCATGAGCGAATTTTCTAATGTTATATTTTCATAGTTAATTTTAGCATTCCGTTAGAAAGGTTGGGATTAGAGCTCTAAAAATTTAATGATATGGGCTAACTATAAAAATATCTCGAAACAAACATAAGAACGATGATTTATATATGCACAGTGAAGACTTAAAACTTTGTTTTTAATTCTGTTTAGGAAGAACCTTTTCATTTCCATGTGTGCTTGATTGTTTGATTGATAGTGTGAGTTACCTACTTCTCATGGAGGTCCTTGTTGAGTAGTAAGGATTTTTTATCGTCTTCAGTAGATTGAATTTCCATATAATTTCATAAGTTTTTTGAGTAGATGTGTTTTTAATTTCTTTCAGATTCACATTATGATCTTTTTACTAATCATTTCTTTTGTTTATAGATGCACATGAATTAACCTTAACAATAGTGATAGCAATGATATGATTCATACTTAGACAATACTCTTTTTTCCTTACAGAATAGAGGATTTATTTGCAGATAGAATTAGACATTTCATTTTAAACATGAGTGGTTTATAAGCAATAAGCAAGTGTGAACATATTTAACCAAAGATTCAATTTATTTTGGTTTTTCATGCAAGAGTGTATTATATTGATAAATTAGTTGATTCTTACAAAGCATATTTCAGATATACAGTATGTGTGTTTTATTAACTGAATTTCATTTTACAAGTGTGAGATTGATTTATAAGTCTAAGATTTTTATTGGTTCTATGGATTTCACAATTAGATATCATTTTTATAAGAATGCAATTAATTTTCATTTGCAATAAGTGTGGGATTGATTTGTGATTGAAAAGGGTATAATTTAATTTACACACGACACCTTCCCCAAGTTTTGAGAGCGGAGCGGAGCCAGAGCGTGAAGACCTAGGACTACTGCGTGCAGCTGCAGCGCCACCGCCTCGGCCTGGGCTGCGAGGCCTGCTATCCGGGCCCTGGCTTCAGCCATGGCCCAAACAGATCCTTCCCTTGGGGATGCGGAGAAAGCTTTTTCTGATCTGGTAAAGACTCTGCCCCCTGCCCGACCGAAACCAACAACTTCAAAATTTGTTAAGAAGCTCGATATTCTCCAAGAAGTTCAGCTGCCTCCATCTCTTCCTCGAATGGCAGCTCTATCACTAGCAGAAAAAGGTCTCATAGGACAGTTTACAGGCTTATGGCCTTCACCAAGAACAGTCCAACGATGGGTGGAAAGGAACTGGTCCGATAAAATACAAGGAAAGATTTCAATTCGCTTCTGTGGCAAAGGTTACTATACCTTTCATTTTGAAACCAAGGAAGATAAGGACCTGATATTCAGGAATGGGCCCTATTTTATGGACTCTTGAGGGCTATATCTAAACAAGTGGACCCCTGATTTCGATCCTGAGCTAGACATCCCTAATGCGGTTCCGGTATGGGTCCGTCTTCCCCATCTGCCCTTGCATTGTTGGGGAGATGAATCGGTCAAAGCAATCGGGAACGCAGTAGGCAAATACATTGACAGAAGCGAGCCCAAAGACAACATGCAAGCCTGTGCAAGGATCTGTGTAGAAGTGGACCTCGGAAAAGGACTGCCGGAAGCCATCAAGCTGAAGGTGGATGAATGGAGCCACATACAGCAGTTAGACTACGAGCAAATACCCTTTAAATGCAAGGTATGTCATGAATACGGTCATTTTGCTAATAGATGCACTAAAGTAACCAATTTGGAAACTGAAGACCAAGGAGGACAATGGGAAACTGTGAAAAAAAAGAAAGCAGCACCTCCGTCCAAATCAGAACCATCCTCTGAACATCCGGGCTCTTCCTCCCTCCGCCCCAATTCTCCCCCTCCCAAACCCTCGGGCCCTTCCCAAGAACCCTCCTTCCCCTCATCCTCCAACCCTTTCCTTATTTTATCTTCTGATGATCCTCAATCTGACCAGCCCTCCTTTGAATTGTCTGATCCACCCTTGATTACCTCGATTCTCTATTAGCCTTCCTCTGACCCTCCCCCTCCCAGAACCACTAGAAGTTCTTCAAAAGATATGGGCGCTTCAAGTGACCTCCACAAGAAGCTTGGACCAGGAAGAAAGTCAGCCAAATAGCATCGGGAAGAAAGCACGCAAAAGGATATTGCCCTTGGGATCCAAACCCCTATGGACTCCTTCATGACAGGATCCCAAGAAAAAGAAACAACAGGAAAAGACCATGAGAGGCGAGCACCTCCTCGCTCGAATGCTCCATGATGAAGCTCTTATCTTGGAATAGTAGGGGCATGGGGCACCCCTCCAAATTAGCTGCCTTACGAGATCTTCTACAAATAGAAAGACCTGAAATTATTCTGATACAAGAAACCAAACAAAGTCAAAGCGAAATGCAGAAAATTGTAGATGCCCAAAAAAACTTCTCAGGGGCCAGTAGCAACTCCAGAGGAGCATCTGGAGGAATCACAACCATGTGGAATAATCAACACTGGGATTGCAAGTCATCCTTCCTCAATCAAAACTGGTTAAGGACCAATCTAAGTAACAAAGAAGAGAGCTGTGACCTCATCATTTACAATGTCTACATCCCCAATCATTATCGAGAAAAGGAACAGTGTTGGAAGGATCTGAAAGAAGATATAGATAACGAGCAGAACCCAAATGTCATACTAGCTGGAGACTTCAACTTAGTCCTCCACGCGAATGAGAAAAGAGGGGGCAATTTCACCTTCGACCCCTTCAGAAGTCAGATGGAAGGGATAATGTCCGAACATGAATTGATGGATATTATTCCAAAAAATCGAAAATACACCTGGAATAATAGAAGGTTGGGACCAGGCAATATCATGGAACGATTGGATAGAATTCTGGTTAATGTCTCCCTCCTTTCCTCCTTTGCTGCTGGTCACACAAAAATTCTCAGTGCTACGGCTTCAGACCACTTCCCCATCCTCTTAACGTTGGACTCCCATTCTCAGCTGGGACCAATCCCGTTCAGGTATAATCCTCTGTGGCGAGACAATGCTGAGGCTGAAGCTATCATAGAAGCAACCTGGAAACATCATGTAGAAGGCTCCCCTAGCCATATATGGGAAACAAAAATCAGAAGCACAAGAAAAGCCCTCAAAGACTGGGCAAAAGTCAGCTATCAAGAGCCAGAAAAGATAAAAAAAAAAATACAGCAGGACTTGGAGGAAATCCAAAAACAAATTGAAGATCAAGGGTTCACCCACCAGCTAAAAAGCAAGGAATGGGAAACACAAGGGCAGCTAATGCACATCAAGAGAGCGGAAGAAATCAAGTGGAGAATTAAATCAAGACAACTATCGCTGAAAGAAGGAGACAAAAACACGGCTTACTTCCACAAGCAAGCCACAGTCAGAAAGGTAAGAAACAATGTAAATGCTATTACGGACAGTCAAGGCAGCCAACATAACGACCAAGAATCCATCAAAAGAGCTGCCTCCCTTCACTACAAAAGCCTCCTCATGGAAAATCAAGAAGAAACCGACTATGCTGCGCTGTTACAACATCTTCCGAAAGGCATTTCTCAAGAGGCGAATGACAGTCTAAACCGAGAAATAACGGAGGAGGAAATCAGAAAAGCTATCTGGACCCTGCAACCGGACAAGTCTCCAGGCCCAGATGGTTTCCCAATCAATTTTTACAGGGATCATTGGCATCTCATAAGAAAAGACCTTGCAAAGATGTTGAGGGGAATTCAAAGAAAAGGGAAAATGGGGGGTTTCACAAATTCAACCTTCCTCACCCTCATTCCCAAGGAAAATCGTCCCACTTCCTTCTCCAGGTTTCGACCAATTTCATTGTGTAACTCCTCTTATAAGATTTTCACGAAAATCATAGCTTCTAGACTCCAACCCCTCCTTCCATCCCTTATCTCTGAAAATCAAGGGGGCTTCATATCTAATAGGCAAATTCATGACACAATTACCTTGGTCCAAGAAGCCATTCATTCCAGCACTTCTAGGCAAGAGAAAGGTTTTGTCCTCAAGCTCGACTTAGCCAATGCATTTGACCGGGTAAGACACTCCTTCTTGTTCGCTGTCTTGAGGAAAATGGGATTCAATTCTGCCTTTATTAGTACCATTGCCGCTTGCATTTCAGGCCCTTGGATTTTGCCTCTGATTAATGGGCGCCCTTGTGATGCTTTCCAATCCTCCCGAGGGTTAAGGCAAGGCTGCCCTCTCTCCCCTTATCTCTTTATTCTTATGGCTGAATCCTTTAGCAGTGCTCTAGATCACAACAGAAGAGTTGGCCTCATCTCCGGCATCAAATTCGGGAACGGAGTCAAGAACATCAACCACTCCCAATTTGCTGATGACACTCTGCTAATTGGAGGAGCATCCACTACCATTGCAAGGCGCTTCAAGATTCTCCTCGATCAATTTATGGAGTACTCAGGGGGAGAGGTCAACTTTCAAAAAAGTTGCATCTATGGCTGGAATATTTCCAACCAAACTGCTCACAGCATCGCCAACATCTTTGGAGTTGCCTACAAAGCAAACTGGGACCACTTCACCTACCTTGGGATGCCGGTCACCCTGGGACCATTAAAAGCTGCTACTTGGAATGAAATAATAGACAAAGTCAAGAGGAAGATCCAGCAATGGGGAACTCAATGGCTCAATCCAGCAGGCAGAATAATTCTACTCAAATCAGGTATATCCTCTTTACCTCTATACCGATTTACTCTTTATCAAGCTCCTGCTACATTTCATCATAAGCTGGAAATCGCCCTCCAAAATTTCTTATGGCAAGGAGGGAAAAAAGAAAAAAATAGATTTAATTTGGTCAGTTGGAAAAGTGTAATCCAATCTCAGGACAGAGGTGGTCTGGGAATTAGAGCCCCCAAAATCCTAAATTTGGCATTTGGGATCAAAATGGCCTGGAGGTTAATCAATGAGCCAAAAGCCTGGTGGAAACAGGTCATAGAAAGCAAATACCTCAACGGCAAAAGGCAAAGACTTCTTGAAATAGACATTCCCAACAGAGATTCCACCAAAATTTGGCATCTCTGCAAGAAAGCAATCCCCTTCCTCAACCAAAACACCTCAAAGATCCCTGGAGGAGGGGACAGCATCAACTATGCTACTGACAAGATAATGGGTCTTCAACCTCTAAATACAATAGAAGAAGCCATCCCTTTTATACTCCATCTCAATAGTAAAGGCATCCAGAGGCTAGACCAAATATCGAAATGGGATGTAGATACAGGAGCCTGGACTAATTGGGAATTTCCAGCCACTCCATCAGCTCTAGAAGCAAGCGTCAAAGCCCTCCAAAAAAATCTTCAGAACAGAGCCCCCATAAAAAAAGGAGCAGCAGACGGATTTCGATGGGATCCCACGGGTTCAAGCTACACCATCAAGTCTGGTTATCACTATATCTGTAATAGCACTTATCAGATTCCCATTTGGAACCAATGGAGGATAATCTGGAAATCCGAGGCCATCCCCAAAATCAAATTCTTCACCTGGCTGTTGCTAAAAGGCAAAGTCCTCACATCTGAAAACTTAAGAAAGAGAGGGATCAACGGTCCCTCAAGATGCCCCAACTGCTGCTCAGCAGAGGAAACAATTCAACATTTGTTCCTTGACTACCCCTTCGCCAAGAGATGCTGGATCAATTTGTCCAACTTGGGCAATATAAAATGGCAACCCCAACAGAACATTTCAGAGACAATACATGAATGGAGAAAGAACTGCCCATGGAAAGACAAGAGGAGTAAGATTGTTAAAAGAATTTGGGCTATCATTCCCCATAACCTACTCTGGAAAATTTGGCTCAGAAGAAACAAAAAGATCTTCCAAAACAAAGAGAGAAATGTTCGAACGACATGCAATAAAGACCACACCTTGGCGCAAGAGACAATAGCAGCAAAGGATAAAGGAAAACTCCAAGCAGCAGATTACTCAGTGGAAGAAAGATCAGTTATCAGGCACATACTAGACCGACCAGGTCAACATCAGGATACTCAGAGAACTGATAGACAGCAGCAAGCACAAACCAGGGAGTGGGAAATCAGACTCCCAATTCAGGATTACAAGATGTGGATTCCGAGCAGTAACTGTCCAACTCTATACTTCGATGGTGCATCAAAGTCCAACCCAGGACCAGAAGGAGCGGGAGGAGTTATATTAAATGAGTCAGGGGATGAAATCTACAGTTATGAATGGAGCCAGGGAAGAAAAACAAACAACAATGCAGAGGCATTAGCCCTTTATCAAGGTCTAATACAATTAAAAAATATGGGTATCAGAAAGGCATTAGTTTTTGGGGACTCTACAATAATTATTCGCCTCATGAACTACAAACAGCGATCTCCCAACAGTAACCTCCAGCAACACATTGAGCGCATCAAACTCCTCCTCAATCATTTTGAAAACATCAAATTCTATCACATTCTTCGCACGCTAAATACGAAAGCAGACAAGTGCGCGAATAATGCAGTGGGAAAGCAGGAAGGTGTGTTAAGGCACAACAATAGAGAAACTTTTCAACCCCTGCCATGACTCAGAAAAATCCTGGTACTGCCTAGTTTCGCTTGTTCATCAAGTGTGCGAAGGGCATGGTCTCCACAGTCGCAGGACAAGCCGGAGGAATCAACGGAGGAATCCAACACATCATGATTGACTGAATGAATTTCAAATGTATCTTTTTGTTATTCTCCTTTATTAGAATCTATACTAGTGCTGTCTTTAATAGTAGCAAAAAAAGCAATCTAAGGACCAAGGGGGTAGCCACTTTTTGTAAACCCCTTGCTCCTTCTCAGTCTGCGCAATCTATGTACCAGAGGATTCGAAATCCTTGTTTTTTTTCAGAATATAATATATAGCAACCGACCATTTCAAAAAAAAAAAAAAGTGTGGGATTGATTTATTTAAATGCAAAGTTGTGATATTTTCTTTTGAAGGAGAGTGTGAGATTTTCCATAAGCAGTCTTTTTTTTTTTTTTTTTTAGACTAACCTAAGTACCCACGGGGGATTTGAACCGGTGACCTATCGCAAGGAGTGCCTTAACAGCGCACCCATTCACCGTCAATCCAAAGCCCCGTGGGCATTCCATAAGCAGTCTTTAGTAAAAGAGTGTGATAATTTTATTTTCTAGGAATAATTGATTTTCTCATGTGCATTTCAATAACCTAATTTAGAATTTATATTTCAATGGCTCAACTTAATTTACAATTGATGTGAATAATAAAAGACTTCTAGTATATACAATACACTTACACTTGATCAACTTACTATCCCTGAACAATAATTTATGCAAGTAATTTAAGGTTAACTAAATTACCAAACACTATGAGAAGACTCAACCTCCTATATACCTTAGGGAAATGGACTTGACAAAACAAGGCCTTACAGACCTTTGTGAGGTACTACAGGACCCCCATGAGCTAATCCACCATTCCAGCTGCCCAACCCCTGAGTTAACCTAGCCTTTAAATGAACTAAACCCCCCAGTCCCTCCCACGATAACGCATGCATGCGAATGGAACCCTCTAGTCACTCCCACAATTCCTGCAAGGGAGATACTACAGTCTTTTTCAGTGATTTCTATGCTAGAGACTACGAGATTTAAGCCACATTTTGAGGGCTAGTCTCCAAAACACTACTCGAAACTTGATGAGACTTTTGAAAACAATAAATGACACCTAGACAAAGGCTTTAACACAAAACTTGATCAAGGGCTTGAATTGACCAAGGCCAACTATGATAGTCATTTTTTCAAACTTATGATGAACATACATCCTATAGGTCGTGAATGCAAGTGTGAACATAAGGATATGAAAACTTATATTAGTTTTAAAAAAGAGGATCATTTATTTCTCACATTAGTTTTCATAACACCAATTATGTCTTGCATTCATTATTCATTAAGTGACAAGTAAAAATATGAAAAGAGGCATGACTAATAACCGTCATATAACCATGCTTATAACCAACATATAACCAAATAAATAACAATTATATAACAACCATTAAATCCACATCATAACAAGTACACTTAATGATCGAAAGAAAGAGAAATTTAGCTTTTATTAAACATAGGAAAAATCCAACTGGTTCGGGACTTCCACGTACGACCTGACCATAGATTGTTTGAACCAAATATTTCATTCAACCAATCACACATATTCCATTTCCAAACGTGACTGTGGGATATCATGGGTTAAACCAATTAACAAACAACCAAGAGAATCCAGAGGTTAAACCACCTCCACCCTCACCATACCATGATCTCACCTAAACCGGTGCCCAGATCACAAAACCAAACCGAGATTGCATGCCTCATAATTTCTTCTCCAATACCTTGGGGAATTTTCTCGTCTCCACCCTCAAGCTTTACCATATATCCCTCCATTACCAGTCAAGGGATTTTTAGGCATTTGGGAATTTTCCTAAGACAACCTCACCGGGATTCAAAATGTTCTGACAATCCAAAACTCAAACCAAGAAAATTCCCATCACACCATGGATATCCATAAATGGAAAGGCAAGGCTAAAATCCACTGTCGAAAACTCAGAAAAATCCATGCCAATGACATCAAACAAAGAGAATACCAACATGCACATACCATGCATGTCAAAACTAGCTAGTAAGTCATACATGCAACCTATTACCTACAAGTATTACTACTAACATTGTTTGATCCAATATTTCCATGCTTTATCCTTGATTTCCTTTGCTTTCTTTGTCCTTCTTTCACTTTCCTTGTCCTTCATTTGCTTTCCTTGTTCTTCCTTTACTTCCTTGCTTTCCTTCTCCTCTATGAGATTAATTCGAAAACTAAAGTAGAAAAATGTTGTGAATTGATCCTTATAACTCTTTTTATCATTGGTGCCTCTATTTTCTTCAATTTTTCATTATTTTCCTTGATTTTACTCCTCACATGCAACATAACTTTCCACCTCCCTTTTCTCCTAATTTCCTTTATTTTCATAAAAGTGTTAAAAATGTATTTTTCATTTTTAAAGCCTTTTCCATTTTCTTTGCCAATTTCCCTTTAGCCATAAACACATCAATTAATGCCCCCTAAAATATGTTATTGGTTAAAGTCAACTTTTGATTTTTTCATTGAGCTCTCACACAACAAGAATCTACAATCAAGTTATATTCTCAAGGATGAGGTATCAGAATTTTGCTTTCGTTAAGGAATGCGGTTTGGAAATGTTTTTATGAATAAAGATAAGATTTCAGTATCAATTAGAAATTTAATAAATAATGTTTTATATATTAAACACTAGTTATATGGCAACGTATACTTACCTTTTAGGGCTATTAAGACACTATAACTCATGGTTCTCGAGTAATTGTCACTAAGTTGGAAATAGTGAAAAAACACATGAAATCTTTAAAAAAAATCAAAATATAAAAAAACCGAAAAATAATATATAAGTAATTAGGTATAGAATATTAAGTTGATATTTTATTTTTTTAGATATATTAAAATTTTATTTTTATCTGGTTTTATGAGTGGAAAGAGTTAAAGTTTTATCATAAAAGAAATTCAGAATAAATTTGGTTTTATCTTATTTTATAAATGGAAAGAGTTAAAGTTTTATTAAAAAAAGAAAATCCCGAATAATTAGGTTGGAAAATATTTATGTTGATGTTTCGTGTTCATGTACCAAGGCGATTTGGTGTATGTAATCATGGCAATATTGGTTAATTTGATTAATGAATTAAGGGTGAAGCTTGTGATAAGTATGTGATATTCTATGCTGTAAAATTGTAGCGCTTTTAGTTTTTCTTTTAAGGTACTGCTAGGCTTGGGAGTGCCAGCTATATAATTATTTTTTATAATAAATACAAAGTAGTGTAATGAAAAAACAATCAAAATTAAAAAATAAAATAAGCTTAAAAAAACAAAATATCTTTAAAATAACCAAACAATTAAATATAATTAAAATTAAAAAGAAATTAATATCAAACTGATACAAACTAATAACAAATTGATGGTTACATATCCCACAAGCTATAAAATATAATAAATTAAAAATAAAACTTTTATAATGTGTTTGACAACATATAATAAATTAAAAACAGAACTTATATAATATGTTTTACAACTTATTTTAATTTATATATATATTATTTAATGTTCTTTTAAATCTCATTTTGAAATAGATATGTTTCAAATTTATTAATTTTTTTAAATAATGTTTAGCTAAATGACAAAGATATATATCTATATATATATTTATATTTACGGTTATTTAGTGTGAGCATAAAGAAGATAACTCTTTGAGACGATAACTTTTATTTTGAGACGATAATGCATATTAAATATATTCTTGTGACGATAAAGAAGATAAATTTTATTTTGAAAAGATAGTATTTGGAAATTGATGTTATTAAATATAAAAGGGAATACACATGTTTTGATTTTGTTTTCGTTAATTAAAAAATGTAATTTAATTTTTTTAATATTAAAAGTTATATAATAAAGACGAAGTTATGTGATTTTTATTTATATTGTATATTTATTTATATTTATTCTATATATAATACAAAATTATAAATAACGTGAAATGTTATAATTTTTTGATTAATTAGTTTACATTAAGATCTAACAAATAAATGAAATTAAGTAAAAATTACATAAAATTAAGTATAATATATATTTGTATCTATTTATTAGAGTATGATAAAAAAAAAATTATGTGAGAAAAAAATTACTTTCAATATTTGTTAAAGAAAGGAAAATTATTGTTTAAATATTGATTGAGACAATCACTTTAACTTATTCTAAAAATTCTTTATGACCCACCAAATAAATTTTATTTTAAGATGAGATTATAAATCTACTTAAAATATCGAAAAGATTACTATAAGAAAAAGGAGTTGTTTAACAAGGCGGAGGAATTGCGTGGACGGCCAAAAGTGGCCAGAATCTGTGCAAAAATGTTTCAAAAAATTTTGTAGACACAGTGTCTGAATTGTGTTTTTGATGGTGGAAATGGATTCAGCACAATCAAAAACGTCTAGGACAGGTAAAAATTTGACGTTTAACAACTATAACTTGATTTACAAAAAACGTTGCTGGATTTTCTCTAAATATGACTGGAATTTCCATAACTTTCCCAACGATTCTTCCCGCTAGTTAGACTACGGCTAAGAGAAACTGAAAATCTAAAATTATATTCTTCAATAAAAATACTAAGTACCCTTCAAATGCATGATGGCATAAGAACCATATTAAATAGGCCTGAACTCATGACGTTATTAAATTTAAAGTGCAACTTGTTTGCAGCCAAGTTCAGTTACTGTTATAAAACTGTATAGCAAATCAATGTCAATCATGTGGTTACTTATCATGTAGTTACTGTTAGAGGATGTCATGCACCCCATTATGGACCTTGGAAAATATCAGATTCTTTGTTAAAGGAGGTCATGCACCCTACTATTGACTTTGGTAAATCTCAGATTCTTTAGATGTCCAGATATTTGCATAATTCACCATGCCACTGCCAAGATTGTTCCGGTGCCTTTATAGAAGAAAGGTGGAAATCAACGAGGATCCTTCAAATAGCGGAAATTTTATGGCCATGAAGATGAAGAAATCAAAGGTATGAGATAAAATTTGTTATGAGTCAACTATTTGCAAAAGTCGACTTTTGATTTCGTCATTGAGTTCTCACACAACAAAAATCTACAAATGCAGTTATAATTTGAATTATGTTAAGATTTGATTATCAACTTGAAATTTAATAAATCTTTTATATATTAAACATTGGTTATATGGCAACTTATGGTTACTTTTTAAGGCTATTAAGTCACTATAACTCATGGTTGTTGAGTCATTGTAACTGAATTGGAAATACTGCAAAATACATGATATTTAAAGAAAAATTCAAAATTAAAAAATAATGAGATTGCAATAAAAAATTATATGGGAATAATTTTTTTTTTTTAAAATATATTATATTAAATAACTAACTATAAAATATTAAATAAACTTTTTATATTAAAATTTAGTTTTTATCACATTTTATGAGTGGAAAGATCTAAAGTTTTATTAAAAAAGAAAACTCATAATTAAGTTGGAAATTATTTAGGTTGGTGTACTGTTTCTTCAAAAGAGCGATTTGGTAAGAGCGATTTGGTCAATTCTATCTTGTAAATATGGTTTAATTTGAGTAATGAATCAATGGTGAAGCTTGTGATAGGCTTGTGAAATGCCTATGGTATTGCACGCTGCAAAATTGTTCACTATATTTTATCTTATCTGATTTTGTGTAGGTATGAAAGATTGTTTAGTTTCTTATATATTGCTAGGTTTAAAAATGTCAATTACTTAATCTCTTTTTATAATAAATACAAAATATTATATTTTGAATCAGTGACCGGAGAATCCACAGTTTGAACATTTTTATACTTACGTTTCGAATCCCAAATGGGATCCATCATCAGGATATGAGAATATTATAATTTATCAAATAAATAAATAAATTGGAAGTTAGAAAATAAAGTAAACTAAATAAAAATTTATTGAGTCTAGGCCCCAGATCTAAGCACAGAGGTTTGTGGGAGTGGCTGGAAGCCCAAGTCACATGCATAGTTGCGTCATGGGAGCGTTGAGTCTAGGCCCTAGACCCAAGCACAAAGGCTTGTGGGAGTGGCTCGAAGCGCAAGTCGCATGCAAATTTGGGTCATGGGAGCGGCGAGGGAGTTTTTGAGTATCCTCTGCATTCCTTGTACTATTGAGCTAATTTTTAGCTTGTGACAACTTAATCATAAATTTTCATTTTATGGTTGGAAAGGTTTGTGGGAGCTCTAGAAGTTGATCAAAGTTGAAAATATCAAAAAGTATAACAGAGTTAGTGGTTGATTATGTCAATGAGTTGAATCCAGATCAAATCAAGCATGTGAACATGATTGTTGAGCTTAGTAGTTCTGAGTAATTATTTAATTGAGCTCTTGAGTTCATCCATACATTGGAGAAAGCTCATTGTTAGTATGGTTGATTTTCTAGTTGAGTTGCGGAGTGAGTTTGAGTTTGGAGTCAACCTTGCATACTGTGTGATCTATGTTGTGTAAAATTCCGGAAGCAATTTAGAGTTGTAGTATCAAGGAGATGAAGTTTATTTCAGCCATATATTTATGCAGTGAGTGAGGTATTCTTGTGTGATATGGAGAGGTGTTTTCAGTGATTGTGTTGGAGCTTATGTGGAGATTTTGTCTCGAGATTTTTATGGCATCTAGTGTTGCAAACTTGATTGTTCTTTGATGCTATGTTGTTGTAGTGTTCATGTTGAGAATTCTCTTACAGTCTAGTCTGAAAATATATGAAACAAGGCTTGCATGGAGGTAGTGAAGACATGGAGGCTTTGAGTATACAGTAAGTTGGCAAATTTAGTAGATGGAAGAGATTTATCCATCCAATGGTGGTTGGATAGTTCGGCAGAAATTGGGTGAGGCTCATTGGTCATGGTTGTTACAAGAACATCAAAGTATATAGAGTCGAATTTTTAGTTTATTAACAAGGTGAGGATCATTGATCATGGTGGCTTTCAATGGATGGTAGTCCATAGATCCATGAGAGAAACAGTTTCCCATCTGATAGTTTCAACATATTGTTAAAGAAGAAAGTATTTAATGCTAATGGGAGTGAGCTAATCCATGTATAATTTGCTTGACTATTAATGAAATAACTAAGCACCGCAACAGCAACAGGGTGGGTCTATATTCAGGATGGGTTTTCCACCAGAAACACTTGTGTTCATTGTGTGATTTCTTTCATAGTGTTCTGTTTATGGTTGATGCACTAATCTCTAATTATGTGCTTCAGTTTATGCATGTTAAAGATTAAATATTTGGAGAAAAGTTTATAAGTGCGCACACTAATAAATCATCCCCCCTCTCAGTAGTGATCTAGTTTCCAACAATTGGAATCGAAGTGGGGCTCTACACTAGAGAGTGGATCTTGGAGATTTTGGCAGAATTTTTGCAAATTCTTTGAAATGGATCAACAAGGTATTCTAGTACTTCATGAAGCTAAATTTCCAACATGGAGAGTAAATTTGGATTCATATTTTTTATCTTTTGATGAAGAATTTTTTCTATCAGTTGAATATCATGTTAAAGATAAATCAAATGATTTAGCAAAAAAGATTATTTTCAATAGTATTCCAAAATATGATAACATGCATGTGAGACATGATGACACTGCCAAAGAGATGTTGGACATGTTGAAGAATTTGTACCTTGGAGGAAAAAATTGTACTTTTATTGCAGCAACTAATCAATCCTCCTCGCAAGAAGATGAAAGCACTAGTGATTGCAGCGAGAGATTGAACGTCAAGAATGAAAAGAAATCAAAGATAGTGGCACTTGGAGCAGAAATTCAAAGATTGAAGGATGAATTAATTTCTGCAAGAGAAGAAGTGGAGAGGCTCAAAACTAGTGCTCAATTGTCCATATGAAAAAAAAATAAAAAATTGGAGCACCTAGTTGCAAAAAAAAACATTGAGATTCATGAGCTATGTAAGAAGCAACAAAAGAAGAGGAAACCAAAGAAGAAGAATATAATTGGGAAATGGTTCAATCATGGTGTTTGTGGTCACATAGCAACAATGTGCAGAAATAGAGAGAATAATCTCTCTCATCAAAAGGAGAAGCCAAAGGAGAATCCATGAATTCAAAGGAGATCTCCATCTTTCAGGTATAATTGTCCATTTTATGGTTATTGTTTCTCATGCAATGGTTTTAGCCATAGGGATATTGACTCTAGGGCACATACAAATAATAGAAATTATACTAATAGAAGATATCAGCCTATTTCTCATTTCCTTGGTCACGTTAGATGTTTTGTATGTAAAACTATTGGCCACAACGCCAAGGATTGCAAGATGCCCATCTATTTTAGGAGATCCAATCAGAGAGAGGAGATTATGCATAACCAACCACATAAAAAGAAGAAGGATGAATAGATGAAAGTATGAAGGGGAAAAGAGAAGCAAGGTACTCCCACCAAAAATTGAGGCCTGCATGGTTTAGGGCGAGCATATCGTTGCATTATTATTTGAATGCAAATTTTTAATTATGCAGCCGTATGGGATAGTGTTCAAGGGTAGTCCTTCAGGTTTGAAGCATTATCTTCATTTTTTCTCTATTTCTATTCCAATATATTTTTAGTTAGGGCATCCATGTTTTGCAGTAGCTATATGTTTTGGTTTTATGATGCTAATGTGATATGGTAGCCATGCATTTTAAAGGTGTGATGAGGGATCACACATTTATTTGTCCTTCCAAATGGATTTGGAATGTGTTGGTATTTTGTTCAGGAAGATTTTTGTTGTTGTTGCCACACATTGGATATTTGGATGAGATAGTATGCTTGTATGGCATAGTTGACTGATTGATGATGATCATATTACTAGATAATGTTATGTCATGTGTATGCTGCTGCCATGGAGATTTGTTGGCTCGTCTTGATTGTGCACTTTATGGCTCATGTTTTTGTTTATATGCATTATGCATGTTGTTGATATGTATTTAGATGGTTGAGAGATGATGATATATGTTGATGCTCATATGTGGAGTGTACATATTCTGTTTCTCACTAATTTTATGCTTATGCCTCTATTTCTCGCCTATGATGAGGATAAGTATTTTTTTCTACTTGTTGATGTGCTTCTCATAATGATGATGCATTATGATTGATGGTCGATGAGGATATATTTTCATCTTCTATGTGTTAGGGTCCCACCCTAACCCCCTTATTTATGTCATGGAATCACGTCATAGTCAAGAGTCAATAAAGCCCATATTAATATTTGTAAGTGGTTAACCCGCAATTAATGACGGGACCATAGTTAGTTGCAAATGCGCGGTAGTATTAGATAGATGGTATTAATAAAACCCGCGGTATTGGCCCATGGTATTGCATGTATGAGTCATATATAAAGGATAGAGACTCCCTGCAAGGAGTATCGTGTCTTGTTTTTGTAATCGAGCTCTGCTCTATTGGAGGTTGCCCCCTCGAAGAGGCCTGTGAACATTTCTCTCTGAATAATAAAATCATTGCTATTCTGTGTTCTCGGTATCTTTTCTTCGCATATTCTGTGTTCTGGGTATCTTTTCTTCGCATATTCTGTGTTTGGGGTATTACTTTGCAGGTTAAGAGCATAACAAGTGGTATCAGAGCACTTTCTAGGGCTCGGTGGGATCTCCAATTTTTAGCAAAAAAAAAATTTTGGCTAGAGACGTGTTCCGACATCTTTAAACCACAGGATCTGTTGTTAAGCGCATAAACCTGTGGATTTGGGGAGGCATGCACGCAGGAAATACAAGAGGCGGTCACGTCTGTTGGACTCCCTTGTAACCCCTGTGGGTACCCCTTCGAGTAGTAGCGCATTAGACAGAACCACGCACGGACTGTCTTCCACGTACCCTCTGGGTACATAGGAAGCCCCCTAGCTCCCTTGAAACCTCGCCATAGATAAAGTTTTGGCCGTCTTGTGGCTACAGTACACCGAGAACAGCACTCGGAGAGATTACTCGCCCGTACGATAGGGTAGTCGGGTTGTACGGCTAAGGGTACGATCGATCCTCCTTAGTTAGAGCCCTGAAACATTGGTCCGAGTACTACTGTCAGACCCTTATGTATATTGCGATCTGTAGCACCTGACACTCCTTAAGACCATAGTTCCCTTTCTATCGGGGGATCACACATCATCTATTCCAGATCAGCAAGTTCAGCAGTAGCAGTTGTTCCACCATTCAGATCTCTCAGATCCACCAGATCAGAGTAGTTGTGAAGGGTTCCTGTACCTGGATATAATTTTCGCAGGACTTTTGGCGGCATTGACATTTTGAGGATTTGGCGACTGCAATATTGATCAAGAAGGAGTAAAACTCCATTAGGAGTTTTCCAAAAAAAAAAAAAAGTCTGAGATCTTCCAGAGCGCTTATTTGTGATCTAGCCCATCAGCATCAGGACGACGAGCTCAGCACGGTGGTACCATTCAATTTATTAGAAGAAATTTTTTGGCGGTCCCAATTTTTCAAGTTGGTGTATGGTAGAAACTAGAGCTCAAGCAATGGCCAATGAAAGGCTAGACAAACTTGAAACATATATGAACGAGCTCAAAACTATGATTAGCGGACTAACTAGCCAGGTACGGCAAGCACTCGATAAGGGCAAGGAGCCAGCTCTCGAGGAACCGTATCATGACCATGAACACCATGAGGGTGAGTCTAGCCACTCTCCTCACGTCTGGCACACCCATTCACCACCCAGTCAGTGACCTGCCAAGTTGGATATGCAGAAATTTGATGGTTCTCACCCGTCCGCATGGCTAGCACAAATGGAACAGTATTTCAAATTGAATCGTCTCCAAGATGATTGGACTAAGCTTGGGGTGGGGACCATGTACTTGGACAATGAACGATGGCAATGGGCGGAATGGCATCAACGTCACAATGGACCTTTTTCGAGTTGGGCCCAATTTTCCAAAGCTCTTCGAGATCGCTTTGAACAGGGAGACTCCTTTTTGGGCCGTCTCACTAAGCTCCGACAGACGGGTTCAGTGGATGAATATATCACCGCTTTTGAAGCCTTAGCCTTCCGCACTCAGCATCTCTCAGTTGAGTTCTACACGGAATATTTTATCAGTGGTCTTAAAGAAGCCATCAAAGCTCAAGTTCTACTCCACCACCCTCCCACATGGACGGAGGCTTGCCAGGTAGCCCGTAAGGTGGAACGTGCCATAACAGCCCAATACAGTCGCCCCAATTTCCCCACTAAAGGTCGTCCCCCACAAGCTCACGACACGACTCAGACACTTAAGGTCCAAAAGGTGTCACCTCAGGAAATGGCCGAAAGAAGGAAGCAAGGACTATGTTACTACTGTGATGAAAAATATTCCCCTGGTCATAAATGCAAGGAGCCCAAGTTTTTTCAAATAGATGCCACTGACTACAGCTCCACCGAGGAAGATCCACCTCTTGAGGAACCGGAGGTGATCGAAGAAGACAACCAAAAGGAGATTGTATCTGACGAACCAGTTATTTCGCTCAATGCGTTGGTAGGAATCTCTTCCCCTCAAACTCTCAAAATCAGGGGTTTTCTTAAACATCGCCCAGTAGTAGTCTTGATTGATAGTGGAAGTACCCATAATTTCATCCATCAAAAAATCGCCGAAGCAGTGCATTGTTTTGTACGGGCAGTTTCTAACTTCCAAGTCCAAATTGCAGATGGGGGCACAATGAAATGTGAAGGCCGCTGTGAAAACGTCAAACTTCAAATGGGGGATTATCAGTTGAAAACTCACATGTTTGCCATACACATGGGGGGATGCGACATTGTCCTAGGCGCTGAATGGTTCCGCACCCTTAGGCCAATCACAATGGATTTCCAGGAGTTATATATGAGTTTTAAGCAGAACAACTCCACACATACCCTCCGTGGCCTCTAGGCGGGAGCCCCCTCTGTCATCAGCTCGCATCGGATGGAAAAATTGTTAAAAAAGGGGCATCATGGAGTGGTAGCTCAATTTAATGCCATCCAGGTAGTCGAAACCAGGCCTCTGCCAATTCATTCTGAGATGCAGGGGATTTTAAATAACCATCAAATGGTCTTTGACCAGCCTCATGAGCTTCCACCCTCGCGAGGGGAACATGATCATAGCATCACCTTGGTTCCAGGGGCCCAACCCCCAAATGTGCAGCCATACAGATATCCGTTCACTCAAAAGAATGAAATAGAAAAAATCATCAATGAATTGTTGGAAGCAGGTGTCATTCGTCCCAGCATTAGTCCTTATTCATCCCCAGTGGTCATGGTCCTCAAGAAAGATGGGGAGTGGCGGATGTGTCCCGACTTCAGGGCCCTCAACAAGTTGACAGTCAAAGATAAATTTCCCATTCCGGTGGTTGACGATTTGCTGGACGAACTCAATGGGGCTCAATTCTTCACTAAGTTCGATCTTCGCTCCGGCTACCACCAAATTCGCATGAAGGAAGTCGACATTCCCAAGACGGCTTTCAGAACTCATGAAGGCCATTATGAGTTCCTGGTCATGCCATTTGGTTTCTGTAATGCCCCTTCTACTTTTCAGAGTCTTATGAATCACATCCTCAAACCATATCTCAGAAAATTTGTCCTTGTCTTCCTCGATGACATTCTCATCTATAGTGGCACTTGGGCGGCACATCTTCAGCATGTAGATCTACTCTTGCAACTGCTTCGCAAGCATAAATTATTTGTCAAGATGTCTAAGTGTTCGTTTGGCATGGAAGAAGTTGAGTATTTGGGCCACATTGTGGGGTGTGAAGGTGTCAAGGTGGACCCTAAAAAGATCCAGGCAATGCAAGAATGGCCTCAACCTAAGACTTTGAAGAGCTTGAGAGGATTTTTGGGTCTCACAGGCTATTATCGTAAATTTGTCTGCAACTATGGCCGCATAGCGAAGCCCCTCACTCAACTCCTAAAGAAAAATTCCTTCTTCTGGACTGTGGAAGCACAACAGGCATTTACCGCTCTCAAAAACGCCATGTGTACCACTCCAGTCTTAGCACTACCTGACTTCACCAAATCCTTTGTCATTGAATGTGATGCTTCGGGTACATGTATTGGGGCGGTCTTAATGCAGGAAGGGCGACCATTAGCCTTCACAAGCCAACAACTCAGTGGGAGGAATCTGGGCCAATCTACCTACGAGAAGGAAATGATGGCCATCTTACATGCAGTCGAGACCTGGCGACCTTACTTATTGGGGCGACGTTTCCAAATCCGCACAGATCATCACAGTCTTAAATATTTTTTGGAGCAACGCCTATCCTCCCCACAACAAAATAAATGGTTAGCCAAAATGCTGGGATATGATTATGAGATCATTTACAAGAAAGGGAAAGACAACAGTGTAGCAGATGCATTATCGCGCCAATTTGAGGAGGAAAGTACTCTACTCGCAATTTCCCTTCCCATTCCAGACTGGATTGAAGAGGCTCGCAGGGAATGGTTTTCACACCCAGGGCTCTCCCAACTCATTTCTCAATTGCAGGTAGATCCTAATTCCAGCAAGGGCTACTCGTGGCAGAATGATATTCTTCGCTACAAGGATAGAGTCGTAATATCACCAACATCTACCCTCAAAAGTCGCCTTTTGGCAGAATTGCACTCATCTCCCATTGCAGGACATTCGGGCTTTCAGAAGACATATGCTCGCACTAGAAGATCATTCTTTTGGACAGGCATGAAAAAGGACGTCCTTACTTTCGTAGCCGAATGTGATGTCTGTCAACGCCACAAAGGGGAAACCGTCAACACACCAGGCACCTTACAACCATTGCCCATTCCGGCCTCAATTTGGATGGAGGTTTCTATGGATTTCATTACAGGTCTTCCAAAGTCAGGGAACAAGTCAGTCATCATGGTGGTTGTGGACCGACTGTCAAAGTATGCTCATTTAGGCACCCTACCCCACCCGTTTACACCAACCTTGGTTGCTCAAACTTTCATGGATCAGATCTTCAAATTACATGGCATGCCCACTTCTATAGTGTCCGACCGCAACCCGATCTTCACCAGCAATTTTTGGCAGGAACTCTTCAGAATACAAGGCACTCAACTCAAACTCAGTACTTCATATCATCCGCAAACAGATGGTCAAACCGAAGATGTCAACAAATGTCTAGAAACCTACCTTAGGTGTTTCACTTCAGAAAAGAAACACCTTTGGGCACAATGGTTACCTCTAGCTGAATGGTGGTATAACACCAACTATCATGCCACCACCAAAATGACTCCCTATGAAGCAGTCTATGGTCAACTTCCGCCTTCCCCTACTTCTTATCTCAAGGTATGCTCCAAAGTACAAGCAGTGGATCAACTCCTACAACACCGCGCAACCATGCTCGCCCATCTTCGCGAGAATCTTCATCAAGCTCAGAACCACATGAAGCAACAGGCCGACCAACATCGCTCAGAGTGCCAATTTCAAGAAGGGGATCAGGTCTTTTTGAGGCTGCAACCATATAAGCAAACATCACTCAAAGATAAGGGTTGTCAAAAGCTCTCTCCAAAATTCTACGGACCATACCAAGTACTTCAGCGCATTGGAGAAGTGGCTTACAAGTTGGCTTTGCCACCTACGGCAAAAATCCATCCAGTTTTCCATGTATCGTGCCTCAAGAAAGTGATTGGGAACAATTGCCGAGTTCAAACCAGTCTATCTAAATTAGACGAAGAAGGGTCAATCTGGCTTCAACCCGAACAGGTTCTAGACACACGAGACAAGCACCTGCGTGGCCGCATGATTAAGGAAGTCCTCGTCAAATGGAAAGACACCTCTCCGGAAGATGCAACTTGGGAACCAACCACTATTCTTCAGCAGTTTCCGCAACTTCAGCCTTGAGGACAAGGCTAGTCTTAAGGGGGAGGGCATGTTAGGGTCCCACCCTAACCCCCTTATTTATGTCATGGGATCACGTCATAGTCAAGAGTCAATAAAGCCCATATTAATATTTGTAAGTGGTTAACCCACAATTAATGACGGGACCACAGTTAGTTGCAAATGGGCGGTAGTATTAGATAGATGGTATTAATAAAACCCGCGGTATTGGCCCGTGGTATTGCATGTATGAGTCATATATAAAGGATAGAGACTCCCTGCGAGGAGTATCGTGTCTTGTTTTTGTAATCGAGCTCTGCTCTATTGGAGGTTGCCCCCTCGAAGAGGCCTGTGAACATTTCTCTCTGAATAATAAAATCATTGCTATTCTGTGTTCTGGGTATCTTTTCTTCGCATATTCTGTGTTTGGGGTATTACTTTGCAGGTTAAGAGCATAACACTATGACATATTCCTATGCTACTACTACTAGTTGAATTTATTGTTTGATGCACATATGGAGTATGATGTTGGTTGCTAGTGCATGTATTTACTTCTATCTCTATGATATATTTCCATCTTGCTACTATTATATGATCTTATTTTTGTACCTGTGTGGAGCATGGGGCCTTACTACAGGATATTTGTTGATGGCATGGTGATGGACACATGCACTAGCACATGTTTTGGCTAGTGTTCCTATTTATTGTTGCATTTCGAGAGCTTATGTTATAGCTCATGTAGGCCTTCTATTTGATGGATATGCCATGTATCACATTGTATTTCTACTTCCATATGGATCATATTGATTGCTCACTTTTTCCATGTACTCATGTTAGTCTAAGTTTTCGGTATGTATTGATGACAGCACCATTGTGTGCATATGTAAAATCCATGTATTATCATTGCATTATCTATTGGTAATTTTTCTCATGGATTGACCCTTGGTGTCTAGTATGTTTTTTCATTAGCTATATATGGGTCAATGGAGTCTAATTCATGTATGATTTTGTATATATTTGATATAGCACCACTTCATTGGGTGAATAATGTAAACTTGGTCCATAGAGTCATGGTTGTGATAGTTGTACGGTAGTTATATGCCAGTCCTATGTACTTGTCACAACCATGTATTTTCTCTAGGAAGAATTATTTCTTGTACTTCATTGTATATCATGTCCAAATTTAGTTACAGTCATTGTCGAGAGTAGTAGTCTCTTACACCTACCTAGGAGGCTCCTTGTAGGAGGAAGATGTGTTTTTCAAAGGTAGAGTATGATTGCAACTCAATTACATTCTTAGGGGGATCATGTTTCAGTCTTCAAAGTTGGTATGGCATTGGCTAGTGGTGTTTATAGCCAGATTCCTTGTTCTACATGTTTACGTTGTAGAGGATACTTCTATGGGATGCATCAATATGATGTTGAGTATGATAGTGGGGACACACTTCTCTTTTGGTACATTATTACCATGGTACCTCAGTTTTTGTATGGCCCTTTTTGATTGATTTCAAATGCGGAGAGATTTTGGATTGATGGTTCAACCTCACATGTTATATTGAGGTTGACATACATGCTAAATGGGGACTTTGTTGGCATTGTAGTGTTGGCATTAATGTCAATAGGCTCTTGGTGTTTCTTTTCATGTGTATGGTGATGCATGTTTGGTGACGGGCTTGTCTAGTTAGCATTGATGTCAACATACTTATGACTAGACGTAGTAGTTGTGGTGAGTTGTGGCTGCTGACTTGGAGATGGATCCACATGTTGCGGATAGAGATGTTATTGATCCAAGGTGATGGAGAGTTGCTCACGATGTTATGTTGTATATTGGAAATGTTGTTGTTTCAAGAGTGGATTGCTACTATGGGTGTTGAGGTTGTGTTGTAACCTAGAGATGTTGTTGGTACAGGTGGTTGGAGTGCTGGTCTAGATGTTGCATATGCTACTTCATGTTTTCTGTTGTATGATTCCTGTGCTGGATATGCCTCTATCAATGATGGAGAAATTTAGATGAATTGAGCTTGCTGCTACAAGAGATGGATATGCTCCTATACGTGATAGAGATGTTGTTTCAGGTGTTAGAGGTGTTCAAATGTTGGAGGTGTTGTTCTTGGTCCTAAAGGTTGGTAGAATAGGCCTAGCATGCCATAGACTTTTCCTTGCTTATTCATTAGTTGTAGACTTATCCCAATGTCTTGGATGAGTGTATAGGGGCAGAAGAAGATGATGAAACGGGTGGAAGAGGTTCAGGAATGAAGGATACATGCATTTATTGAGTATAGGCCCCAAACGCATGTATGGAGGCTTGTGGAAGTGACTGGAAGCCCCAGTTGCATTCAGGGAAAGCTCAGGGGAGCGTGTAAGGCCCTAGTTGCATGCATAGTGGTGTCATGGGAGAGTATAGGGATTTTTGGAGTTTAATTCCGGATTCCTCATTGTATTGAGATAATTTTTATCTTGTGACGACTTCCTTAATCAAAAACTTTCGGTTTATGGTTGGAAAAGTTCATGGGACCTCGAAACACTGATCAAAGTTGAAAATATCAAAAAGTTTAATGGAGTTAGTGGTTAATTGGGTCAATGAGCTAAATCTGAATAAAAGCAAGCATGTGAACATGATTATTGAGCTCAGTAGTTCTGAGTAATTATTGAGTTGAGCACTTGAGTTGATTCATATATTGGAGAATGATCATTGTTAGTATGGTTGATTTTATAGTTGAGTTGTGGAGTGAGTGTGAGTCGGGAGAAGACCCTGCAAATTATGTTAGCTTTATTATGTAGAATATCTGAACCGGTTTGTAGTTGTAGTATGAGTGACTTGAATTTTATTTCAGCCATATCTTTATGTAGCGAGTGAGGTATTTTTGTGTGATATGGACTAGTGTTTTGAATGATTGTGTTGTAGATGGTGTGGAGATTCTATATGGAGGTTTTTATGGTAGCTAGTGCTTCAAACTTGATGGTTATTTGATGCTATGTTTTTGTACTACTAATGTTTAGCAAGCTTTCAGACTCCATTATGAAAATATATGATATAAGGCTCTCATGGAGGCAATGAAGACATGGATGCTTTGAGTATATAGTGAGTTGGAGAATTCAGTAGATGGAAGAGATTTGAATGTGGTCTTCTTCCATTCGATTTGTGCATTGCCCCTTCTACTTTCTAGCGGGTAGTTTTGAGTATTTTTGTTGAACTTGTTCATGACTCTGTTGAAATATACATTGATTATTTGACTCCTTATGGATGTGACTTCCATGAAGCTCTCTCCAATTTTTGCAAGGTCTTGAGAATGTATTGAAACGAATCTCTCTCTAAGCCCTAAGAAATGTGAGTTCTTGATGAATAAGGGGACTGTCCTTGGCCATTCCATATCCAAGGAAGGGATATAGGTTGACGCAAACAAAATTTTCATCATCAAAATGGTTACTACCCCACAAAAGAAAAGAGAAGTCAAGAGTTTCTTAGGACTAACTGAGTATTATAGGAGATTCATCAAAGACTCTAGTAAAGTGGCTTCACCCTTTTTTGGTTTATTGGCCAAAGATTCAAATTTCTATTGCACCAACAATTGTCAGCAACCCCTTGAAGTGTTGAAAGAAAATTTGACCATGGCACCCATCCTTAGCGGTCCCAACTAGGCATTGTATTTCAATATCCATACTGATGCATCAAATAAAGTTGTGTAGGGAGCCATAGGAAAAGTAGAGGATAGGATTCCTTATGCTATCTATTTCATTAGTAAGAAATTTTATAAAGATGAGTTGAATTGCATTGTCACTGAAAATGAACTCTTATCTGTAGTACATCCTTTAAACAAAATTAAGCACTATATCATTGGGTATCAAATTTTTTTTCACACTGATCATGCATCCATTACATATTTGATGAATAGGTCTGATGTCAATAGTAGGATAATTACATGGTTGTTATTGTCACAACAATTTTATTTGACTGTTATTGACAAACGAAGGAAAGAAAATGTGGTTGCATATTTTTCATCTAGGTTGAGCTTGCCAATAGGTAATGAGGAGATGGTGGATGATCAACTTCTAGATGAGACCATCCTTTCCATCTCAGTGTTTTCTCCTTGGTTTTATGAGATAGCCAACTAATTGGTTTCTACAAGGTTCCCTCCTAATCTATCCTCCAAAGAGAAAATCAAGATTGTAAGGAAAATATCTCCTTTCACTTGGATTAGGGGAAATATTTCCATATTGGGACTAGATCAGATCTTGAGAAGATGTGTAAGAGAAGAGGAGATCTTTTAAATCCTCTTAAAATGTCATGATGGACCTTTTGGAGCTCATTTTGCTGCTAAAAGGACAACATTTAAAGTTTTATAGGCTGGATACTATTGGACGATTTTACATCAAGATGCAAGGAGATACACCACTAAATGTGAGCAATGCCAAAGGATGGGAAACCCACACATAGGAACTAAATTCCCCTACAACCTCAAGGTGCCTTAGAGCCATTTTCCAAGTGGATCCCGGATTTCATTGGGCCGATTGATTCATCATCAAAATAGAAGATGTACATCATTGTGTGCATTGATTACTTGACCAAGTGGGTTGAGATAAAGGTAGGCAAACAAACAACTAAGTAGAAAGTGGCTAAGTTTTTAAGAGAAAACATCTTCTACAAGTGTGGGTGTCCAAGGAGGTAGTCACTAATCAAGGAGCATAATTGACATCCAATATGATTGAATATCTCATTAGGCAACACCATATCAAGCACAAGACATCCACTGCCCATCACCCTCAAGAAAATGGGCAAGTAGAGGTCACAAATAGAGCGTTGGAGAGAATCATCACTAAGGTTGTTAGTAGCAACAAGAAATATTGGGCAAAGAGACTAGTAGAGGCTACTTGGAAAACCACCACTGGATTCACTCCATATGGGAAGAAGGCTTAGCATTCTATTAAGTTTGAATATAACACTTTGAGAATGGTAGCTCAATTGGACTTACACTTCACTACAAAATAACGAGAAAGGATGCTCCAACATAATGTCTTAGATGAGTTCAGAATGCAATGTCTCCTACACACTGAAGTCATACAACTACAAGGGAGGGTCTGTCCTGACAAGCATATCAAGGAAAATATTTGTCAAGGAGGGGATTGGGACCTATTATATGATTCTAGTTTAAAATATTTCAAAGGGAAGCTAATGACAAGATGGTTGGGTCTGTACATAGTAGAAAAGTGTCATCAAAATGGATTTGTCCATATCAAAACGATTGATGAGGAATTAATTCCATTACTTGTAAATTGTTATAGGTTGAAGCTATATAGAAGACCTTTGAAAAGGAAGAATTTATCAGTTCAATCAGCAAAGAATTAAATGTGATTTAGATTTTAATAGCTTCCAGTCCACACCATTCCTAGAAATTTGAAAAAAATAAAAAATAAGAAATAATAAAAAGGCATAAAAGAAAACCTATATGAGGCATCTAGCGCCATCTCCAAGGTTGAAAACCTCTTTGAGCCAGCCCATGATGAAAAAAGAAAGAGAAAAACTAATAAATATCCCTAGGTGAAAACCGCCTCTAAGGCACCTAGGGTAGATATTCAGGTTGAAAGCCTCCTTAGAGGCAGCATGATTGTCTCAAAAGAGAAATAAAAAACAAAACAAAAAAGGAAAAGAAGAACACAAGGAAGAATCTTATACCATGCCCATTGACCTTTCTCTTGTTTTCTAGGATTGCACACAGTGGTTGATTTCATGAATGCAGGACACATACAACCATCTCATATCCATCCTTCCATCCATACACCTCATCTCCATCCTCTCCACTCATATGACCATCTACATCCACCGTCCCATAAGAAATAAATTCAAATTTCTCCTCCTCTCTATGATTCTATAGGAAGGACCTATATTTCTACAAGTGGTCATATAATGCTACACGAGGAGCCTATGAAGCTACAAGAGGGGGATGCATTGACAATAATAGCCCAAAAGACCATTATGAATCTAGTAAATGATAGATAGGGTCCTCCAATGATTTTCCAATCATCCATGCATCACCCATCCACTCCTTTTCACCAAACATTTTCTCAAATGTTCCACTTTATCCTACCTCCAAAAAATAATAGAAGCCACTATTTTCTATTTGTACAATGTTTGCAATAATCCCTCATGAAACTAACCGTATCCTCATGGCTTTTCATCATCTACCTCAAAACAATCATGAAAACTCAAGAATCCAAGGTAGGATCAAAAGGTTGCTACAGGAAGGAAACTGCTCCTATAGTAGCCTATGTAGTTGCAACAGAAATCATTCATATTATGTTTTTTCTCACCACCAAAAGAGATGATGGATCCTTGTGTGCAACTATGAAGAGATACATCATCCTTAGGGTGGATTTTCACCTACAGCAGTATCTTGGACATTAGATAAGTACCCGCACACACACAACAAAATCAAGTTTCAAGGTATCATCAAGAATGAATACATGCACAAGAAATAAGTTAAAGAATCAAGTCCATTGGTCATAATGATATATGGCCCAACTCCATCATGGAACCCTTTGTAGTAGTTCGATCTACAAGGAGGCTCAGTTATGGAAACACTCACCTCCTCCATATGCATAAAATGACTAAAATTTGTTTTGAGCGAGAAAGGTGTTTTAATAGGCTAGAGGTGGCCAATGAACTTGGCCACCCTTTGCTAGTAAATTAAGTTTGAGTTAAGTCATCCATGCAACGTGGAAATGTCAACTCAAAAAGAAGTTTTGTCCTTGAAGAATGGGGTGATAATCATGAGGATAGAGAAATGATTACAGAGAGCGGGGAGAACAGTCCTATTGTAGTGGCTATAATCACCCTCCAAAATTTTTCCTTACCCTATTTTGGAGCCTCCCTACCAACCTTCATAGTAGCTTTCCTTGCTTCATCAAGTCCTCAAGCTTTAGTGTATTTATTGCTCAAAGGTAGCCTGTCGATCATAGTTTGACCTTTTCCATTCACAGGCTACTCACCCACACTTGGTCCAGCTACAGGCTCAACATCTTCCTAGTGAAATTTGCACATTTCTAGAGGGAAGCTAGCCTTCCCTCCAGGAATTGCGTAATTCCCTCTGATATCCTGTTGGGCTCCAGGATTGCGCAATCCTGCCAGCCAACCCTCCTAGCAGGATTTGCGTAATTTTTTCCATCAACAGGATGTTTAGCTCAAGATTTACGCAAATTCAGGCAACAATCAACTACTCTACCTAGAAATTGTGCAAAACCCTTGGGCAGTCAACCCAGCCTAAATTCAGAAATGCACATTTTTCTCTAGCAGTCGAGCAGTCGCTTGCATGTGCAGCTGAGTTGACTAGTTCCCTGTGGGACCGAGCAAAACAAACTTGCATGCATATTCTACTTCTCCCAAGGCAGCATGCAACAGAATCCATTGTTTCAGGGATCTATGTTTAGTAGTTCAAGGTTACATGCAAGGAACAATTTGGAAACCTCCCTCCAAGTGTCCCTTCCCCTAGATTTGTGGCATGCCCGTCACAACCTAGATGTTATAAGAACTCATCAACTGGATGCTGCAGAGCTCATTCCTCACATCAACCTTGTAGCTCTTTTAGGGTAAGCTCGCTTCCCATGCCTTGTGCTGCATTTGTGTCATTTTTTGTGTATTCGCTTGTGTGAGTGTTGTTTTCTTGATTTCTTTGAATGCCTACTATCGTTTACATGTATTCTAGATTTTCCTAGCTCTGTTTCAATTTCCGTTGCTATCTCATTGTTGTCACATACATGAAATTGTTTTGGACATACATTTACCTAACCAACAAACGACCTCATCCACATTCATGTTGATCTGTTTGTTCAATCCTCCATTCAAGTTTTTCATGTGACTCTTATCACTTTTGTTATCGCTTAGTGTTGCCATGCATTTCATCCACTTATTTTCTTTCAATTTCCTGTCGGCAAGTCAAGCCAACCTTGGCCCATTCTATACCTTCACCAAGGCTACATTGCACAATTTGGAGAAGGAAGTTTCGACATCCTCTCCAGATTTGTGCATTCTAACCCAGCACTAGCCTCCTAGACTGAACTGTGCATTTCTAGAGGTCAGTGGCTACTTGGCCCAAAAATTTACGAAAATCTGCCCCTGGGTCAAGGGTCCTTCCTAGCTGGGATTACACATTGTGCAATCCCAACAACCAACTACCCAACTAGATTGTGCATTTTTTAGATCCAGTAGCCAGTCCAGCCCTGAATTTAGTCAGTCTCTCAGCAACCCGGAGTGTGCCTTATGCAGTCTTGGCAGTTGGTTTCATGGCCGAAATTACGCAACATTCATGATCATTCCCCCAGGTATGTTGCAATTCAGTTCTCATGTTCATTATGGTTTTCGACTAACAGATTAGTTTCTATGAGTCTTGTCATCTCTCCAGGTATCACATGTGTTTTTCTGCCTCTCAACAGCATACGTACAATGGCTTCCAAGATAGCTGAGACGAAGACACCATTCAGAGCACACTTGGGGATGCAGTCGATCTAGTGTCTAGGAGCTTGACTACTCACGAAGACATCAAGTTTTCCATGGACAGGGACATTAAGCAGCAACATCACGATGAGAAACATCATGAACAACAACTAAAGGCAGCATATTGAATGCACCAAACACAACGAATACAAGAGGAAGGTTGTTGACAACATAGAGGTGGAGCAAAGTTGCAATATCAAGAAGATCCACTGATAATGAAAGAAACTTTGGAGACTCATCATATGAAGTGACAAGGTGAAATCAAAATTGCGTGAAGGCAGAAGGTGGAATAAAGAAGTAGTTGTATGTGTTGATGTAGCAACTCAGGAAGAACATGAAGCTGCACAAACAATCCAATGAGTTGCAGCATGAACAAGAACAACAGTGGGTGCAACATGCAGTCACGGATGAAACCATGCCAATACAAGTTAAGGATCCATCCTAGCATCTGACATAGAGCAAACATGGTGAGCAGTGTTGTTGATTGCATGCAAAGGATCAAACATCAGGCATGTCATTAAGTGCATGCATCTAATCCAACCCATTCAACACACTCACCAATGTAAAGACAAGAAGCAAGTCCAACTGGGGCTAAACATGTACTTCAGCAAGTTGATGCACATGACCACCAATACATACTTGAAGATCAGCACAGACAATATGCGTCAATGTGTTTCTGGTTCAACCATACCTAGGAAGACCATGCAAATGTTAGTAGAGGAGTTGAATGAAGGGGCTGAACCAATGCACTGGTTGCAATAGAGGCAAAAGTTCGCTTCAAAATGATGTCACCATGGAGTGAATGCACATCATCATAGACGAGAAAGCTTGGCATCAGTTCACCACCTTTACCATCACAAGCATGTCAAAGAGTTGGTATCATCACAACAGAACGAGCCTTAGTGATGTCTTGCAAGGCTTGCTCAAGCCTTGTTGTCTCACATGAGTACATGTGCATTGTAATGTTGAGTCATGTCAAGTGTAAGTTGAGTATCAACAGTTGGATGTAACATTCATAGAGTAGGTGAAGAGTCATGAGGGTAGTTGAACTCTCACAAAGGGGAATGTCAAGGGTCACCCCACCCTTTGCTATAAATATTCCCTCATAACTCATTGTATAGGCTTTTGGTCAGCCAAGCTTCTACTAAGACTATCTTGAAGAAGTCTCAGATAGTATCGTAATGCTTCTTGGCTTCTCCACTACACAGAGCTAGTACATCTCTTTGGAGGAGCTGGCGGATGTGACTATAATGTTCCACTGATGGGGACATCAGGTTTTACATGGTGTATTGTATTATTGTGAGTTACACTTCTTTATATAATAATATCTAGCACATTTTAATACATATGTTTTTATTGTAGTTGGACTGTTCTGGTTGCCTTAATGATATATGTTGTTTAACTTACGTACTTTTATATGAACTGAATTGTATGCAATTATATGAATCTTGTTGTCAATGTGTTTCATATGTTGTTAATGTTGTCACCATCCATGTCGATCGCTCTGCCGGACATCAGACAAACCTTTCTAATGAACCTGGTTATATCAACCGTCACACTTGTCTCGGACTGATCTGTGAGTGTTGTTCGTGTTATGTTACCTTGTATGTTGTAACTGCTGCATCTGTGTCGACTTCTCTGCTGAAAGTTGTGCACGCCATTTTTGTTGTGTTTTCCTAGGTGAGTTGGGACAAATCCCTTTCAACCGGGAACTCACCTTCACCTTCCTCTCACTTTGAAGTGTTGGAACCTCTCATACTCATTCCTTGAAAAACTATATGTTACACCCTTGCTACTGACAGAGTTATCTTACTTTCCTCTTTGTGACATCACAGTCAAGGCATTACCTTACGACCCACTGCTGGGACTCCTACACCAGACGATATGAGGTCTAATTGGGACTTCTTTTTGGAGAGATACCCTTGACATGTTGGCGGATCCAACACTGTCAACATTTCTAGTGCTAAGAGGATGGTTTGATGACAAGTAGTGTCCTCTCATCTAGTTTTGAACCTTTGCATATCTTTCATGGAATCTTGCATTCTTCTTCCCCTAAGGTGTTTTTCGAATTGTGAAGATGTCTCCATCACGGGGAAGCTTTTCAATATCTTGTCCAATCACATGTACAATGGTGAAGGCGAAGTGGCCTGGCCTGAGCACTTACATAACTTCCTTTCAATGATTTATGAGGAAGATAAGTTTACTGATGAACAAGCTAGTTTGCTGCTTGCATTCACACTTTGTGAATCCCCATTTCATTTGGTACTTGGCCCACTGGGTAACATTGTGGACTTATGTGAGCACTTTTGTGATCTTATTGAAGACACATTTCATAATTTTTACCTAGACCATCTTGACTGGAAACTATTATAGCAATAGAGGGCTCCTCATGAATCCATTATTGATTTTTGGCAGCGCTTCCGTGACTTACAGTTTCAAGCTCTGAGGAGCTATATGAAGTTCTCTTATCTTTGGGACTAGTTTGAGTATTGTCTTAAGAAATCTGCCCGTCCCAAGAGAAAGCTTGATGTCAAGCCTCGCTCAACCTTCTTCATTGATGGAACTGTGTAATCCCATGTGGGAGCACGCACTGTCTCAATGGATTTTCCACCTCTGTCTCATTCAAAAGTTCCACCATCACCCTGTGATGTTGAAGATTATGCCTACACACCTGTTCAACGTTCACACCCTCCCAACATCACTCCACACAGTTTTTACGAAGATTTGGTTGCGATTCCTTCGATTTCTCATATGATTTTTTTTTTTTGACCTCCATCTTCCCACCCAGCTGTTCCTCTAGATGAGATTGTCTTGTGTTCATTCATTCCAGACTCTTCACTTGTTGTGAATGAGGAAAAACCCACTGATGGAGTTGGTTTTGCACAGCCAACATGCGTTGTCATTCATGAAGAGTATGATTGGGAGCTTGAGCATCAACACTCAACAAAGGATGACTCCCTTCCATCCAAGCCCCCTCCGTTCTTTCCTAACATCGTTGGTGAACTTTCCATCCATGATTTTTCATGTGTTTCTTCATCTATGGATGCACACATTGTTGATATTTCCCAAGACACACCATATTTTATCCTGTCATCCAAAAATGGAGAGGACCAACATTTCATTAAAAATCCACTTGATCTTTCATCTTCTATTATCGGAAACACAAAATGTGAACATCCTTCCTTCTCATCTACCCCTCTGCGTGATTCGTCAAATTATGAGGATGCCGACCAAAATCTTGAATTTTCTGATCTCAACTATCATGGTCTCTTCACCTTATCATCCGATTGCGATGTTCATTCACTCGTTGTTAATATTTCTAAGCCACTAGTTTACGAAGATCCATCTGTCAACGAAGTCAAAAACCCGATAGACCATCGAGGCACTTCAGCCCGAGTTAATGGTTATGTGAGGCCCTTGTTGTCCTACGGTTGGTTTCGCTTCCGATAAGGAAATTCTTCAAACACTCAAGGCTCATCATCACTCATCTGTATGCACTCAAGATCAATCTAACACTCAGATGACACTTCCTCCGCTCGAGCTGCACGATCCCATTGCTCATGCATTGGATGAGTCTTATATTGTAAGAACTCATGTGCAACACAAGTTATCTTTGTTTATTTTGTTTGTTTACATGTCACAGTCAACAGTGTGCTTGTGCTTCAAAGTTACATGTAGTGTCACACAGCACCATGATAAGTCAATCGACTTTCCGTCATGCACATGCACTCACTTATGTCTTGTGGGCACTTTGAAACATGAAGTATGGCTGTCTTGACTGTTATATCTTTCTTGTATGTTGGTCTGCACAACTAGGTTACTCGTAGACGAAGCCTACGCCCACATGAGTCTACTAATGCACCGGTGGCTGCATTGGAAGTGTCACTTCACATGATCAGGCCCTTGAACCATTAGTGTAGGGGTAGGAGTAGTGTTTGCTTCTTTGCTTGTTTGTTTGCTAGCTTGTTTCATTACTTGTTTCACTTTAATTTTCTCTTCTTCTATTGCTTTTCTTTGTTGATTATTAGTTCATTCAATTGTTTCGTTCATAGGCTAGGCTGAATGAAACCATGTTTGACTCATGAAATGAGTTGGGTAAAGTAAAAAAGATTTTGTACAACTATCACTACTTGGTTATCTATCATCTTCCCTCTGTATGATGAACTTGTTACTCTTAGTCCATGATATGTCAAAGGAAAATACATACTCTTCAAAGTGAACCTTGGTGTAAACACAACGCTTGCATGCTAACTAGTGTCACTTTCTATAGTCGATTGTTTTTGGGTTAACCCTTGTCAGCTTAGTCAAGTAGATTAACGCGAGGGGGAATACCTTAACAAGCACATCATAGATACAATAAACTACCTCTCTACTAGAACAACCTCTTCTACTCTCAATAAGTTGGGATTACTCTTTCGCCTTTGAAATGAATAAGTGCTATGTACAGTGAAAAATGAAAGAAAAATGAAAAGTCAAAAAATTCAAATGAAAAATGAATAACGCGAAAGAAGAGAAAGGCTTCTTTCATGGGTAGGTGAGGCAGGTAACTCCGTCGTGGTACTGACCATGCTCCCTGGCAGTGGAGCCATGCTTGTGTCCCTATGTGACTCTACTGGGGTATTGTCCAGGCCTGCTAGCAGTGGAGCAACACTAGAGATGAATATTAGACTCTAATGACTATACTACTTGTGCACTTATATACTGCTCAACTACAATCAAAACAACTGTGTTTCCTTGGCTTGAAATGTGTGTCAACCGACCAGGAGTCTGGTAGATGCTACATCTTATAATCAAGCTAGTGTTTAGCCAAGATGAGATGAGAGCTGAATAATACTTCCAGAGGTTTTACACTTGCCTTTCATGAACAAGTTCCATTCAGAGAGCTAGAGTTCTACCAGTGTGTCGCCAAGTGTTGTAGTGGTTACAAACAACCTCCAAAATTTTTCCTTAACCTGTTTTGGAGCCTCCCTACCAACCTTCATAGGCTGCTCAGCTGGACTTGGTCTAGCTATAGGTTGAGCTGCTTCCTAGTGAAATTTGCACATTTTTGGAGGGAAACCAGCCTTACCTCCAGGAATTTTACAATTCACTCGGACAACCTATTAGGCTCCAGGATTGCACAATCCTACCAGGGAACCCTCCCAGTAGGATTTGCACAACTTTTTCAATCAACGGACTATTGAGCCCACGATTTGCAGAATCCGGGTAGTAGTGAGCTGCTTTACCTAGAAATTACACAATCCCCTCGGGCAGTCAGCCCAACTTACAGTCACAAATGTGCATTTTTCTCTAGTAGTCGAGTGGTTCCTTGCATGTGCAATTGAGTTGACCGGTTCCCTCCGGGATTGAGAAAAACACACTTGCATGCAAAGGCTTCTTCTCCCGAGGCAGAATGAAAAGGCATCCCTTGTTTTGGGGATCTATGTTTAGTAGTTGGAGGTTACATGCAAGGAACAATTCAGAAACCTCCCTCCAAGTGTGGCTTCCTGTATATTTCTGGCATGCACGTCACAACCTCGATGTTATCAGAACTCATCTATCAGACACTACAAAGCTCATTCACTACAACAAAACCAGCGATTTGCGCCAGATTTAGCGCCAGATTTTAGTGCATTTTTTTTGTAATTGTGATAAGCAACCTGGCGCTAAATCTGGCTCTATTGTACAATTTTTAAAGCGTCCTTTTTTGCACCTGATTTTGCATCCCTTTTCACACTAGATTTTGCATCATTTTTTACACCAAACTATGCATCATTTTTTGCGTCAAATTTTGAACCAAGATTTGCATCTTATTTTATGACAGGTTTTGCTTCTAGTTTTGTGTCATTTTTTGCATCTATTTTTCATTCTCTTTTGCTTCCTATTTTGTGTCATCATTTGCATCCATTTTTGCACCATCATTTGCATCAAGTTTACACTGTATTTTGAATCCAATTTAACGTCTTTTTATGCATCCATTTTGTGTCAGTTTTTGCATCTAGTCGTATGCCAGGTTTTGTATCTAGTCTTACACTAGTTTTTGCTTCTATTTTTGCACCAACTTTGGTGCTTATCTTTGCACCATGTGTTGAATTTGATTTAGCACCAAATTTTGCATCCATTTTTGTGCCCATTTTTGCATCTTTTTTTGGACCATTTTTTACATCCACATTTACGTTTGATTTGTCTCCATTTTTCCCATCTCATTTTGCACCATATTTTGTGTCATTTGTTTCATCCAATTTTGCATCATTTTTAACACCATCTCTTGCATCTAATGTTACATCATTTTGAGCATCGAAATTTGCATTTATATTTGCATCTTATGTTGAGTCATGTGTTGTGTCCACCTTTGCATCTTATTTTGTGTCTAATGGTACATTCAATTTAGAGCCATTTTTTACGTCTACTTTTGTATTTGTTTTTGCACCAAGTTTTGCATCCAATTTTAAGCTATTTTATGCCCCTTTTTGCACCATTTTTTTGTGTCTACTTGTGTCCAATGTTGCACCATTATTTACACCGACTTTTTCATCCAATTTTGCATTTTTTTGGTGTCTAGTTTTACATCCTTTTCACCATCCAAATTTGCATCTTTTTTGGCCTCATTTTGTGTCCACATTTGCATCTTTTTTGGCCTCATTTTGTGTCCACATTTGCATATAATTTTGTGTCTAAGTTCGAGCCTAAATTTGCATGTGATTAGGAATCATTTTTTACATCCAATATGGCATCCTTGGTTTCACCTTTTTTCAGCCCCATTTTGCATCTTGTTTTATGTCTTTTCTTACATCTTTTTTTTTTCCTTTTTTGCACCCAAGTTTGCATCCCAAATTTACACCATTATTTGCATCATCATTTGGCATATTAATTTGTAACGTTTTTTGTTTCTTTTTAACGCTCAACTTTGCATCTTATTTTACATCTAGTTGTTGTCTTTTTTTGCATCTAATTTGGTGCCCATTTATGTGTCCTTGTTTTTGCCCAATTTGATATCCTTTTGTATGCCATGTTTTGTTCCCTTCTTTGTGTCAACTATTGCACAATTTTTCACTTCTAATTTAAAACACTTTGTATGTCAATTGTTTTCATTTTGTATTAATTCCTAGTTTAACATCCAATTTTACTTTCAATTTTGCATCCATGGTTACATCCGCATTTGACTTCTTATATAGAGTATATTTTTCTTTACATATATGACCCCCTTTATAGATTCATAGTGAAATATATGATAGTTTCTAAATATCATTAAAGCAGATATCACAATTCAAAATCATTTGTAAAGAAATTTAAGAGAAATTGACAACATCCATCCAAAAAAATAACAATGTGTCATTAACAGTTTTCAAAACATGTATAAAATAGCAACATAATACTAATAAAATTAGTATTATTTTTAATCAAAACAACTAAAATTCAAATATGATTAACAAATCAAAATATTTCATGAATATCGTTACGATAAATTAACAACATACATAAATCAAACTCATCGTATGATTACAAAATCAAAATGTCTCATTGATATAGGGTAAATTCACAACACCCATCTAAACATAACAATGTCATTCTACACAATAATTTCTTCATAAAAAACAATGCATGTGCATGCCTAGCTACCACCACCAAGATCATCCTCATGATCATCTTGACCATCCTCATTACTCTGATCCACATCATCACCAACACCGCAACTATCATCATCATCTCCTCCTTCACCACCATCATCCTCATCCTCATCCTCATCATCTCCTGATATATGTTGAACATAATTTGGATCATCGTCTTGGCAATCATTACCTATAGCATTCTGACAAAAAAAATCAATATTACATGTTAGTATTAATTACATAACACAACGCATGTTTTTGTTATACAATGTTAACCATAAAATGAGGTAAGATATAATATCTAATAGTACTAAAAAATAAAATGAAAATATGGTTTAAAAGTATATTGGAAATCCAACTAAGATTACATACCATAGAGTCCATCCAAACAACAAATTCAACCCATCTCTTTTGTTGCAGCACCTCCTTTTCCAAATGATTTGGAGGTCTTCAGGGTAAAAATATATATCCCATGGTTTATATTTGGCCTTAAAAAACAGTAGAAAAAAAAAAATGAGAACACAGGAGCAAGATGAAAAAGGAATTGGATGTCTAAACATTTTGAAGTCTCAAAAAGCATTCATCAACATAGAGAAGACTACAACACTACTCTTCACTTCCAAGTTTTCAACTAATGGATTTAACTGACCAGCAATGTTTTTTGCATGAACCATGCTCAAATGCTCAAGATGAGGTAATGAATGGATGTTATGCGCCTATCTGTGAATTGCAACCACAGGCATACATGTAAGTGCAAATTTGTAAATCTCATACCCAGATTTACCCATCATCAAGCACACAACTTTTGCGGGATCCATTTGACATATCTTATGTTTAAGAAGGAATAACATCCTTGAAGAGACTCATGGCTTTTCTTAGGGAAGGATCTTTGCATCCAGAATCTAGATTAACTCTGAACATTTCAATCAAACTAAGGTAAATGAAAGGCAACAATCCATCGGTCAAACCTCACAGGTTAAAAGCACCCGCTGAGTTTCACACAAATGAGAAAGCCTAAGGGAAAAGATTTGAGACATGCATGCTACATGATTTCATGTAGGATAAGTACCTAAGCTTAAGGCAAAAGATTTGAGACATGCAAATGTATGAAGTACAAGATTCAGATAAAGAGAAAGAAGCTCCTTCATGCCATATTCTCACTGACAGTGAATCTCAGATTAGGTACTTATCAAGCATGAAATCATGTTGCATGCCAAGCATGAAATCATGAAGCACACACCATGATAAGATTATCTGACTCCAACTACTGCATCAAGATGAAAAATTCAGCACTCTAGACAGTCACATATGAATAAAAAAACATTCAAAAGATATGAATGCATATTAGCCACTATAGAGGACCAAAACATAAACTTACGCCATAGACAGTGTGGCTGAACCTTTCCCTGCTTTTGCTTCAACAACTTCAGTTCCTCCATCCTGTGTGCGCTTTGTCAAGGCTTTAATGTCCTCCTCAGACAATACAGAGTTTGGCTTTGGTGTTGCCTAAAAAAAATTATCAAAACAAAAAAGTGTATATTCCCTTTTTAACTGTATTGAAGGGTAGGTAATTATGATATCATTTTATCTTTGATAAATTAATCTTCTAATATCCAAGAGTAAAGAACAAACTCAAGATGAGGATCCAACAAAGTCATATACATGTGAAAAAAGTGGAAGAATTGTAACACCCGCATGTCCACCTACAACAGGAACATCAACTTCTGCAGACAGCATAGGATGACATCAACAACAAACATAAAACTGAGAATTGTATCTAATGTTAAAAAAAGCATGATGTTGGTAAGATCCTGCAGCATATCATGTATTGGGTCTAGCCCAGATGGTTGTGTGCAAAGACTGTTATCCTTCCCACCCGGGTTCAATTCCCTCAAGTGACATCTTGAGCTGACTATATTTCTGATGGCCTTGAGCCCTATGATACCATCCTTGAAATGAGGAGAAGTGCCTGGCATGTTTGCCCAGGATGCATATTTCATGATTAAATTATAAAAAATAAAAATATTTTACAGAATACTAAATATTTGAGAGTAGCTAAGCATAACAAGCCAGAATTTTAAATACCTTCAACAGGAACTCCTGCTTTTGAAGCATATAATGTCTTTGCGCGGACAACATCAAGAGTAGTAACACCAAAGAGTTTCTTTTTATTATAGGTCCCTGCCTTCTTAAAAACCTCAGCAGCTATTAGTACAGTAGAATTTACAGTATTGCTGATCATATTTACAATTGCCTGCCATGGATATCAAGTCCTCAGCAATGCCATTAAAACCAATTCTAGATGATTTGTTGAATCCAAATATACCATTCCTGATAGAAGGAAAACACTATCCAGTACACTCTCCCCCCTCTCCATATCTCTATCTATATAATATGTAACAATATACTATACATACTGTACACACACACCAGTACATGAACAAAACAAATAATTGTGAAACATACTTCTTTATCTATTAACTTGCCACACTAATGGTAGTACATACTGATTGTATGTACTATATAATGTTATAGAGGATACCTCGTGATCAAGTGGATTTGTGCACGGTTAAATAGAAGACCAAGGATATTTTTTATATTGATATTCATATGCCAATTTTCTCAAAAGTCCAAAAGCTAAGTTACTAACTACAAGAGGAGAAACAAGAATAACATGGCTTTAACAGTGGCTGCAAACTTGCATTGGACTACACAGCTAATTACTCTTAAGTTCATTTCAATTAGTATTTCCTTCTTATGGGCAAAAGTTAGCTGCAATTTGTCTAAATAAAGAGTCAATAATGAGTCAATCACCTATTCGTTTGACTCAAAGAAGTCTTCAAGCTTCGTTAACCTCTCCAGTAGAATTGATTATATACAAGAACAGTATGTAAATCTACATCAACAACTTGCTTAAAGATTCTTGCAAATATGTATTTGTATATATTGCCATCTCTATAGATCTCAAACATACAAAGCCTTCGACAAAGCAACTTACAATGAACGTCATGCTTATTCCTATGAAATAGTCAATAAGAAAATCGCATGAAAACAAAAATTTCAAAGAAGATCATAAATCATGACAACTTACCTCTGGGCAGTATTTTGCAATTGCAGAGCAAAGAGATTTAACAATCCCTGCATTGATGTTGAAGAGATCATCACGGGTCATGCCAGGTTTTCGAGGCACACCAGCAGGAATGATCACAACATCTGCATTCTCCAATGCCCTGCCAAGTTGTTCCTCTCCCATATATCTTGCAACCTGCACCCAGGTCACACTGCTATGAATTACTGACAAGGTCGTGACACAAGCATGATAAAATCAATATAGCAGTACCAAATTAAATGATAAATATGTAGACCAAAAAATAAGAAAAGAAATTATTATCGCAAAGTTCCAAAAGAAGTAAAACTTGTTATCCTTGTTCCATGACCCAAGCAATGGTATGTCCTCCTCATAGTGAAGAAGAATAGGATTATTTGTATTCTATAGTAAAATCCACCTTTTGGCTTTTACCGAGGAGATAGAGCACCAAAAGCAATGATTATGCTCGTAGGAGATTGAAGACCTATACCAACCCACGTTTCAATCAGGGTATAATCTTGTCCAATCCAGGTATACGACATTTCAATCAGGGTATAGTCTTATCCAATCCAGGTATAAAAGTGATGTTGTGATAAATAATTAGCATTTCACAAGCCACTTTAGAGAGTTTATTCAAACTTAGTTTAATTTACGCTGCGAAGACTATTTTGATTTAATCTACTCATGGATAAAGAGGCAAATCTAAATGACCCCAAAAAGGTTGGATATAGAGGCAAATCCAATATGCAGAGGGTCATCAATTCAATCCTCACAAAATAACAAATTGACAATGCAATGAGACTATTCTAACTTCTAAGTAGTCATTAGGCCAAGTATGACTTAGATCCATCAAATCAAAAAGTCCTATTAAGCAGAGGCATATGATCCAGCCGTGGATTCTGCTAAAAATATAGATGCACTTTTCATCAAAAAAATATGAACTACCTCGTCCATTGGGCTGTGGTTTAGTGGCAAGTTGTACGGTGCTTGTCATGAGGATGACCCAGGTTCAAAACCCAGGAGGCATATTCCCATGATAATGCGGCTGCCCATGTCATTCCAAAATATGAAGTCGGGTTAACGTGATAAACACCAGTTCAATGATAATGCAGAGGTGTTGTTAATGATGACCCCTGTGCTATTGAGGTTTGCACAAATGAGCCCATCTGCAAGTCATGCGTGACTTTGATGAATAGATGCAATTAAGGTGTTTCACCCACGCCAGTCAAAAGGCCTTGACCAAACAAAAACAATAATAGTGAGCCCAACCTCAATTTCAACCTTCTCCTATCAATAGCAAATACTACTACTGCTAATAATAATAATAAGCACAGCCCAAATTTCAATCTAGCCATAAATGTCAGGCAGATTATTGTCAAGTAGTTAAATCATAGCACTTTCAGTGCCCTCTTAGAAGTATGTTGCGGCATTATCTCACCATCGGAGTTAACTACCATATTGAGATTCAACAGACAAGATCAGGTGCAAATCCTGCATGAAATTGGTGGAATAGAGATTCTATGTTTGTATCATCTACAATAAGGGCAAAACCCACTATGTTAACAGAAAGACATTTGCCAACAAGAAAACAATCAAAAATAATAATAATGTAGCCCTCAATATCTGCCTCTTTTGAAATGGCCCAAAGAATGTCAGGTATAGTCAAATCCATTATTCACGGTGTACAATACAATCGTTTTAGAATGACAATGCGATGGGCGTTGCTTATTTGGATTGTGGGCCAAATGTCACCTAGATCCATAAAATTAAAAACCCTAATCGAGTAGGTGCACATGATGCAGCCATGGATTTCCACGAAATAAATATCTAGGTGCTTTTTTTCATCAATCAAAATATGCACAAACACATTTACAAACTGACCATGAAAGTGAATTGAGTTGACCATTAACGTGAATTCGGTTGTGTTTAAGAAATTAAATCATTGCGCTTTCAGGGCTCAAACCCACGTTCAAAAGCCCCGGAAGGCATATTTCCTGCAAAAATGTGGCCAAAAGAATAAATTCCACATTCGAAGAATCCCAGAGACCTTGACAGGTTATAGCAGTGGAGTCTAAGCCTGGTATAAGGCCTGGTTCCTTTAAAAAAATAGGCGCTTACCAAAATAAATAAATTATCTGACCATGGACAATATCAGAAACGTAAAATCAAAGAACTAATAACAGGTAAAACACTAACGAAAAGTAGATCCTACCAAGTGGGTCGTCGTACGATCGATCCCAATGGAGATCCCTTGAAACTAAGATCAAAACATCTCTATCGTTCACAGAGAGAACAGATCCAGCATACAGAGAACGAAAAAAACGCGGTAGGAAATATATATATCCCATGGTTTATATTTGGCCTTAAAAAACAGTAGAAAAAAAAAAAATTGAGAACACAGGAGCAAGATGAAAAAGGAATTGCATGTCTAAACATTTTGAAGTCTCAAAAAGCATTCATCAACATAGAGAAGACTACAACACTACTCTTCACTTCCATGTTTTCAACTAATGGATTTAACTGACCAGCAATGTTTTTTGCATGAACCATGCTCAAATGCTCAAGATGAGGTAATGAATGGATGCTATGCGCCTATCTGTGAATTGCAACCACAGGCATACATGTAAGTGCAAATTTGTAAATCTCATACCCAGATTTACCCATCATCAAGCACACAACTTTTGCAGGATCCATTTGACATATCTTATGTTTAAGAAGGAATAACATCCTTGAAGAGACTCATGGCTTTTCTTAGGGAAGGATCTTTGCATGCAGAATCTAGATTAACTCTGAACATTTCAATCAAACTAAGGTAAATGAAAGGCAACAATCCATCGGTCAAACCTCACAGGTTAAAAGCACCCGCTGAGTTTCACACAAATGAGAAAGCCTAAGGGAAAAGATTTGAGACATGCATGCTACATGATTTCATGTAGGATAAGTACCTAAGCTTAAGGCAAAAGATTTGAGACATGCAAATGTATGAAGTACAAGATTCAGATAAAGAGAAAGAAGCTCCTTCATGCCATATTCTCACTGACAGTGAATCTCAGATTAGGTACTTATCAAGCATGAAATCATGTTGCATGCCAAGCATGAAATCATGAAGCACACACCATGATAAGATTATCTGACTCCAACTACTGCATCAAGATGAAAAATTCAGCACTCTAGACAGTCACATAAGAATAAAAAAACATTCAAAAGATATGAATGCATATTAGCCACTATAGAGGACCAAAACATAAACTTACGCCATAGACAGTGTGGCTGAACCTTTCCCTGCTTTTGCTTCAACAACTTCAGTTCCTCCATCCTGTGTGCGCTTTGTCAAGGCTTTAATGTCCTCCTCAGACAATACAGAGTTTGGCTTTGGTGTTGCCTAAAAAAAATTATCAAAACAAAAAAGTGTTAGTTCCCTTTTTAACTGTATTGAAGGGTAGGTAATTATGATCTCATTTTATCTTTGATAAATTAATCTTCTAATATCCAAGAGTAAAGAACAAACTCAAGATGAGGATCCAACAAAGTCATATACATGTGAAAAAAGTGGAAGAATTGTAACACCCGCATGTCCACCTACAACAGGAACATCAACTTCTGCAGACATCATAGGATGACATCAACAACAAACATAAAACTGAGAATTGTATCTAATGTTAATAAAAGCATGATGTTGGTAAGATCCTGCAGCATATCATGTATTGGGTCTAGCCCAGATGGTTGTGTGCAAAGACTGTTATCCTTCCCACCCGGGTTAAATTCCCTCAAGTGACATCTTGAGCTGACTATATTTCTGATGGCCTTGAGCCCTATGATACCATCCTTGAAATGAGGAGAAGTGCCTGGCATGTTTGCCCAGGATGCATATTTCATGATTAAATTATAAAAAGTAAAAATATTTTACAGAATACTAAATATTTGAGAGTAGCTAAGCATAACAAGCCAGAATTTTAAATACCTTCAACAGGAACTCCTGCTTTTGAAGCATAGAACGTCTTTGCGCGGACAACATCAAGAGTAGTAACACCAAAGAGTTTCTTTTCATTATAGGTCCCTGCCTTCTTAAAAACCTCAGCAGCTATTGGTACAGTAGAATTTACAGGATTGCTGATCATATTTACAATTGCCTGCCATGGATATCAAGTCCTCAGCAATGCCATAAAAACCAATTCTAGATGATTTCTTGAATCCAAATATACCATTCCTGATAGAAGGAAAACATTATCCAGTACACTCTCCCCACTCTCCATATCTCTATCTATATAATATGTAACAATATACTATACATACTGTACACACACACCAGTACATGAACAAAACAAATAATTGTGAAACATACTTCTTTATCTATTAACTTGCCACACTAATGGTAGTACATACTGATTGTATGTAATATATAATGTTATAGAGGATACCTCGTGATCAAGTGGATTTGTGCACAGTTAAATAGAAGACCAAGGATATTTTTTATATTGATATTCATATGCCAATTTTCTCAAAAGTCCAAAAGCTAAGTTACTAACTACAAGAGGAGAAACAATAATAACAAGGCTTTAGCAGTGGCTGCAAACTTGCATTGGACTACACAGCTAATTACTCTTAAGTTCATTTCAATTAGTATTTCCTTCTTATGGGCAAAAGTTAGCTGCAATTTGTCTAAATAAAGAGTCAATAATGAGTCAATCACCTATTCGTTTGACTCAAAGAAGTCTTCAAGCTTCGTTAACCTCTCCAGTAGAATTGATTATATACAAGAACAGTATGTAAATCTAGATCAACAACTTGCTTAAAGATTCTTGCAAATATGTATTTGTATGTATTGCCATCTCTATAGATCTCAAACATACAAAGCCTTCGACAAAGCAACTTACAATGAACGTCATGCTTATTCCTATGAAATAGTCAATAAGAAAATCGCATGAAAACAAAAACTTCAAAGAAGATCATAAATCATGACAACTTACCTCTGGGCAGTATTTTGCAATTGCAGAGCAAAGAGATTTAACAATCCCTGCATTGATGTTGAAGAGATCATCACGGGTCATGCCAGGTTTTCAAGGCACACCAGCAGGAATGATCACAACATCTGCATTCTCCAATGCCGTGCCAAGTTGTTCCTCTCCCATATATCCTGCAACCTGCACCCAGGTCACACTGCTGTGAATTACTGACAAGGTCGTGACACAAGCATGATAAAATCAATATGGCAGTACCAAATTAAATGATAAATATGTAGACCAAAAAATAAGAAAAGAAATTATTATCGCAAAGTTCCAAAAGAAGTAAAACTTGTTATCCTTGTTCCATGACCCAAGCAATGGTATGTCCTCCTCATAGTGAACAAGAATAGGATTATTTGTATTCTATAGTAAAATCCACCTTTTGGCTTTTACTGAGGAGATAGAGCACCAAAAGCAATGATTATGCTCGTAGGAGATTGAAGACCTATACCAACCCACGTTTCAATAAGTCTTTGTTTTGAATACAAAGTGGCAGGAAGATAAAAATGTAAAAACATAAGCTAATTCACAGCAGAAACAAGACACAGGTAGAAAGAACAAATAATTTATGACAGGATCCCTGTTGATGAATCTAGTCAGCCATATGGTGATCAATTAGAGATCAATGCCTTTCAAGATTTCATCGTCAAAAGAATGGACATTCTTATAACAAAACATTTTACCATCTCCCTAGCTTTATTCTTTGGCAGCCATGGCTTCGACCTCTACTCTTTTGTTTGTTCAGAATTTCAATTATTTCAGTGCTTATTGTGTGTCATCATGGTACTGTCATCATCTGCTGGCTGTTCTGTACAAGTCGTCACACTAGCAAATTATGAAGAGCCCTCTATCTACACCCTTTCCAACGTATCACATGCCCCAGAGTCCTCCGCTCTTCAATGAGGTTAGCAACTGTACTAGATGGCTTCATGGAAATAAGCTTCCTGCAGGTTTACATAGGACTGTGACAGCATTCTTGACATGACTTAATATGGCAAAGTTCCAACCACCTAATGCAGTGTTTCCAACTATGAGAACATGGAACTGTTAACTTCCCTTTGTGATGTTTCAAGTTTTACACTGTCAGAAAAGTAAATCTAGGCCAAAATTATAACATTTACCAGTCAAAATTTATATGAAATTCAATCTCAAAAGGTAGAGCCTTTTGTTTATTACCGTCCATATTACCTGAAAAAAGATAAACCATATTTGCATGTTGTAACTCTTTGTTCTGTGCAATAATATGTGAAGCAATTCTCCAACAACAAAAAAATCTGGAGGTCAATTTTCTGTCACATTAACAGTAGTGTCTCTATAATCTCTAATGGCAATGAGAGTTTAGCAACAGTAAACAGTATGGGAAGGAATGTCTCTTGGTCTAGATTTGAGGAAAATGATTACCAGCCCATCTGAACGAATACATTGATCAAGCATACACTTACCCTTCTTCAAGGGAGTATACATGCTGCATCACCACACTATTTGAAAGGCTTTAACCTTCTCTATTTGCCAACATTTTTACGATAGTCATACTGATAATCCTGTTAAACCATCACCAACACTGAAATTTGATAACAAGGAAAGAAACTGTTAAAACAGCAAACAACAGAGAGATCCAGAAATAAAAGGATCCAGTCTTTTGAGAATCAATTTTGGTATGTAATTGTTTCACAGTAGAAGAAAAGACCAATAATCTTAAGGATAATCATATATTGTTCTCTATAGATGGAAACCCAGAATGCATCAAAGTGAGAAAAAATAAAAACATCCTCGTCACCTTTCAAAACTCATTTGGTAGATTGGAATATGTTAATGGATTTGGCTCACAACCGCTGGCCATCATCTCTTCAAAGATTGCATATGCACGATCCACTCTACCTGCTATGCTAAACGTGCGAATTAGTGCATTGTAGGTAGCAACATTTGGTTCATAACCCCTAGAAAGGAGTTCTGCATATACCTCACCTGCTTCCTCCATCATACCAACCTTTCCAAGGTGACCTATCAAGGAATTGTAAGCAAACAAGTTTGGGATAGAACCACTGTTCTTCATTTCCTCAAAAACTTTAAATGCTTCCTCCAACTTTTCAGCTGTGCCCAGTCCATCAATGATGATATTATACACGATTGTATCAGGCTTCAAGCCACTAGACTTCAGTTCTACAAAGAAATGAAAAGCCTCATCTACCCTACAACCATACAAAGACTGCCTATGAGAATAGTGTATGATTTTACATCAGGTTTTATGCCCTCTGCTACCATTCTCTCGAAAAGCTGACAAGCTTCATCTACATCCCCTACCTTCCCAAAGGCGTTCATGAGAATATTGTAAACTGCACAATTAGGCCTGCACCCGTTTTCAATCATTTCTTGAAAGAAGTGATTGGCCTCAGAATACTCTTCCTGCCTTACCAAGTCCATCAATAAAAGGACCATAAGTAGATGGGGAGAGAAGATATCCCCTCTTCACCATATGACCATACAAATCTATGGCTTCATCCACTCTACCGGCCATCACAAGACCTGATATGAGGGTGTTGTAGTTTACTGTATTCATCTTGCATCCTCTAGCACGCATCTCATCAAGAAGCTTGAAAGCATCATCCATCTTTCCAGCCTTTCCAAGAGCATCAAAGAAGGCGTTGTAAGTGTAAACATTTGGATTACAACCTGACTTCTTCATCTGTTTGAAAAGATCCCAGGCAATATGCATATGGTCGGCTTTACATAACCAATCAATAAGAGTATTGTAAGCAATAGTGTCAAGAGCAACGCCTCGATCTTTTGATTCTTCAAATACTCTATGAGCGTCAAACACTCTACCTGCTTTGCATAGGGATTTGATGAGAGAGCGTACCACATATATGTATTGACTACCACCCTTAGCCAACATTTCTTCATAGGTCAAGATTGCCTCATCCAACCTGCCCACTCTGCCCAGGCCATCAATTAGGGCTGCACAAGCAACATCATCGGGAAGCAGTCCCATCACATCATAGAACTCCTTGAACACTCTCAAAGCATAATCCATTTGCCCAGCTTTTGCAAGCCCTGGAAAAACAGTACCCATAGTTACAAGGTTTGGAGAAAATTTGTTTTTCATATCTTCAAAGAGCTGGCAAGCTTCATCAATTCTATTTGTTTTTATGAAACCATCAATTAGTATGTTGTAAGTTATCTCATCAGGGTAACACCCATTTTCTGTCATCTCTTGCATTATCTTGAAAGCCATATCTACCTCTTTATTCTTACAGAGACCATTCAACATTGAATTGTGTGTAATAACATTTGGTGGGCATCCCTTTTCCCTCATTCGTTGAAATAACTCTATTGCTTCCTTAACCTTGCCATCTTTGCCAAGCCCATCTACCAGAATATTATATGTTATAACAGTGGGGGGAAGATTCACCTGCTGCATTTTGTGAAACATCTCCCATGCCTCATCTGTTCTGTCTTCCTTGTAAAGAATATCAATCAAAGTATTGTTAGTGACAGTGTCTGGTTCACACCCACTTTCTATCATCTTCAAGGTCATCCCAATAGCTTCATCCACTTTTCCTGCCTTAGCATAGCAGCATATCATGATATTATACGTGATTACATCATGGGACAGACCTGTCCGTTTCATTTCTTCAAAAAGTTCATTCACTTCTTTAATCCTTCCTACCCTCCCGAGGCTATCTCTACAAACATTGAAGGAAACAACATTTGGAGAAATTCCTTTTCTCTTCATCTGCAGAAACACGTCATATGCTTCATCAGCCTCACCATTCTTTGCATGATAATCGATGAATAAGCTGTAGGTTAAAGATGTTGGATCACACCCTTTATTGTGCATAACCTGAAAAAACTTCTGTGCATCCTCCAACCTGTTATTCTTAAGAAGACCTCCAATCAACGAATTGTAAGTATACAGATTGGGAGAACTCCCTCTCTCCACCATTTCATCCAACACTGCAAGTGCCTCATCAGTATTTCCACCTGTGCATAGGGCGTTGATAATAGTAGTAAAGGTAACTACAGTTGGAGCACATCCATCAGCTATCATCTCCTTCCAAAGCTCCCATGCAGCATCGACAAGGCCACAATCCCCATATTTATCTACCAAAGTATTGTATGTGATAGAATCAGGACTACATTTGTTGCTTCTCATCTCTTTCAGTAATGTTGTCGCCTCATCCAATCTACCTGCATTACAGAGAGCATCCATTAATGTGGTGAACAACACAACATCCGGTTTGCAGCCCTCCTCCTTCATTTGTCTCCACAGGCCCCATGCTTCATCAACCTTGCCAGCTCTCCCGTGTATCTTTATGCAGAGTGTGAAGGTGTACACATTGGGTCTCAAGCCAAATTTTCGCATTTCAGCCAGAAGTCCCATCACTTGTCCTGTATCTCCCATTTCTCCGCAGGCACCCATTAGTACAGAATAACATTTTAGGCTTGGCAACAATCCTTCCGAAATCATCTTCCTGTACACCACCACGGCTTCTTTTCGAAATCCTGATTTGATTAGTAATCCTATAAGACCATTGTAAGCAAAGTCACTAAGCATAAGCCCAGATTTCTTCATCTTTTCCAGGGCTGAAGGAATTTGCTCCAAACCACCTGCTATTCCGAGGTTGCTTAGAATTATTAAATAGGTCTAGGAATTAAGCCTACAGCGTTGCTTTTGCATCAAATCTAAAACGCGTGCCATCTCCTTCACCATGCGGGCTCTTCCGAGGATTTCTAGCATGGTATTGTAGGAATATGTGGTATTGTAGGAACCTTGGCTATAATTGAAGCCCTCCTAATTTCTCCAATAGCAATTTTATGTTCTGCTAAAGCGATTTTGCCTAATTCCACATAAGAAATTTCACAGCCCCCATGCCCATCTTGAATCTTAGCATATATAGCTTGTCCTGTATTCTCTGAATAGGTGCAGATATTATTGTAGTTTATGAAGCTTAAATTTCCTTTTTAATTCAAGAACAAGTATGACCCTTCAGCGCACTACATCACCCATTAATCTGATAAAATATTCAAAACCTTCCTCTCTGTTTCTGCCACAGTATCTCCTCATTTGTCTTCAATAAAATTCATGAAGTTTTGGCATGAAGTAGAGACACTCTCATGCAGGGGTGATGTCTCCTTTGCAGCAGGGTAGTAGTCCACTGGTGTCACGAAAGGAACCAAATGGTGATAAATGTTTCTTTTATAATTTCTTAATTAAATATGAATTAAATATGAAAGGGGCGACATAAATCAGTTATAATTTTTTTTAATTGATGGTGACACCAACGTAAATGGTCTTTGCCCACTGGTTTAAAGGGCCTTGGAGAAGTCAAAGATACAGAGGTTGAGATACATGACTCAAGCAGAGCTCAGGTAGCAGTGATTGCAAACTTGACCAAACTTTTATGTAAATACAAACAAATGTTGTTTATATTATAACATTGGGAGGCTCCATATTTCTATCCTACAAAAATTTCCTCCAACAGCATGTAATATGAAACAAGTTTGGTTCAATTTCTAATATACCCAGTTATTCAAATCTCATTATTCTCTGCCCTACCTTAATAGCATGCGGTTATGCCTCCCGGCCATTATACAGTCCAGCTAGACGGGAATGTTAATTACCTGTGGTCTTTTACATCCTGGGTTAAGGTCAGAAAGCCAGATTCTGGAGCAAATCTGAAAACTGCAAATTAAACACTATGCATACAAGTTCTAAGGAAGAAATTATGCACTGCTTGGGAGTGAAGCTTCTGGTGCGCCAAATCTGAAAACTGCAAATTAAACACTATGCATACGAAGTTCCAAGGGAGAAATTATGCACTGCCTGGGAGTGAAGCTTCGTGCGCCACGTGTCTTCAACAGAGGTGGGAGATATTGGCGCTGTGCTCAGCTGTTTGATGTTGGAAAGGTATCCTTCCTCTAATTCACCTGGACCATTTGAACTGCCAACACACAAATGTCTGATTTCCTCAAGCTCAGTAACAACTTGCTCCATGTGTGGTCTGTCATCTCTTTCTGACGCCAGGCATCTGAACGCTAATTCAGAAACGGCACATACCATGGCCTTCGCCTCATGGTTCTTTTCGATATTGAGCTGCGGATCCACAAGCTCATGCAAAGCCCCTTCTTGAATCTTAGCTATTGCCATGGTAGCAAGGTTGATTTCCCTGGTCTTCCGATTGGTGTCCACTGCTAATCTGGCAGAAATGATCTCCACCAAAACGACCCCGAAGCTGTACATATCGGATTTCTCTGTCAGCTGATAGCACTGATAATACACTGGATCAAGGTAGCCTGGTGTGCCCTGTGGAGAAGTGGTGACATGTGAGGCATCTACAGGCACAAGTCTGCAAAGCCCAAAATCAACCACTTTGGCAATAAAATTTTCTCCCAAGAGAATGTTTGAGGATTTCACATCTCTGTGCAATATAGGCGGATGAACACTGTGAAGAAAAGCCAAGGCCTGCGGAGTTTGAACAGCAATATTAAAGCGAGTATTCCATGGTAATCCCTTGGGGTCTTTGCGATCGCCATGAAGATGATCAGCTAGGGTTCTGTTTGGGGAAAATTCGTATACGAGCAGCAGCTGTGGGCTGTGTACAGGGGTGCAGCCATAAAGCCGGACAATGTGTGGATGATTCAAAGTCGAAAAAATCTTAACCTCATTGATGAACTGATCGAACTGATCGACCCTCTTGGAGTTATCATGAGAAAGTCTCTTTACCGCCACAGTTCTTCCGTCGCTAAGCTTACCCAGATAGACCGACCCGAGCCCTCCAACACCAATTTCGTTCTCCTCGTGGAAGCAATTTGTTGACTGGCGAAGTACTTCGTAAGAGAATATTGGCAAATCGCCTGTCTCGCGCCCAAGCACACACGCTTCCATGTCCTTTCTCTCATATTTGCAGAAATTCCTAGAACTTTTTCTTTTTTTCAGACAATACCCTAATAACAGTACCGCTATTGCTACCAAAGCAATTCCTCCAGTGGAGCAACCTGTGGTGAAGATAGATATGAATGTGATCCTGTGTCCAACGCCGAATAAAATAATGAAAAGAAAGATACAAATTCAGTACTAAATCACCGTGGAGATACCGAATACTAGGAAGAATTATATTTACCTATTACAATGGCGGGCCGGTTTTTATGACCTGCAACGCGGTCATAACAACTATTATGAGTAAAAGCAAAATCGATAGTTTTTGCAAAGAGGGGAAACACTTGACAATATAGGGAAACACATACACATATGTCCATGGGTTCAAGAGTGAAGAATGGAGGGAACATTTAAAACATTTTTATAGATTGTGATAATTTAAGCATTGGGTCTTGTAATCGAATTGGGAGAAGGGGTTCAGGAAAAGTAGCAATGCTATGGGTGGGCATATCTCTGTATGCGAGGTGCCATCGGGACAATAGCAAATAAACGTTTTAGTTGGTTCTGAAATGTTATAACCACATCTCCCGCCACTGTTCATACAAGCGCCACAGCTTCGGTTTCCCTTCGTGAGCAGTAATTTTGCTTGTATACCATTTTTATGGTCCCAAAGCTTTCTTTTAACGGTGTTGTTCTATTCACTGATCCACTAGAGAAATGATTACCATGAAATCAGGTAGGAGTTTTTTGTTCGTGAAGAACGGAGGCGGGAGATGGAATCACTAGAGAAGGTCTCATCTCTTATTCATTTCCCTTGAATTTACAGTCCATGCTTAGTGAGGGTTATTTGCTTTGTTGTAGCTTACATCTTGTTTTATTCTTTTCAAGAGGAAAATTTTCGGATTTCAAATTTGGAGAGACAAACTCTATTGGTTTCGGATTTCAAATTTGGAGAGACAAACTCTATTGGTTTTCTGTCTCCATCACCGATGGATCCACTGGCTGAGTAGTACCTAACAAGGTTTTCTTCAGGCTTATCACCTACTTAGCTTTGTTTTTATTGTCTCTACGAATTTGCAAAATCTCTGCTTTTGTGATGGAGCACAACCAATACTTACTTACATAAACTCTTATGGTAGCCAATAAATCATTCAATGATACTTTGCAGTGAATCAAAAGGTAGCTTTTCTTTGAATGCCTTACCAATTGGAGATTTTGCCGAAAGCAATAGAAGACCTGGGACTTTTCTTGGCAACTAATTAAACGCAGCAGGCAATTTTGTTGGTGATACAGAAGTCGTGGATGATGAAAGAATCACATCATGTTGTGATGGGAAAGGACATGTTGCACAGGAAAGCAGACATCACAGCTGGATGGAAGTCGGATTCAAACACATTTAAAAGAATCAAAATACTTAGGGGGGGGGGTGTACGCATGGGAGCTAAAGGCTATATGCAAGAAGAAATAGGCATAAATCAAATCGTTATACTGGACACTCCTCAATAAAGGATAATGTTAAAGTCATTATTAGTGATAGATCTCTAAATTTTCCCACTGGTTTAAAAGGCCTTGGAGAATTCAAAGATACAGAGGTTGAGATACATGCAGACAAAAATTGTAATATTTCATCAACCAATATTTCAAAGTCCACGCCCTTCAATAAGAATGGAATGCGAGAAGCACTTATGCATGAAAACCATTTGGGAACTGATTTAGGTGGGCTACAGAGGCAGGACACTCATAGGGATGCTACCATGTATCCACAATGAAGGAAATCATATTGGCATTAAGGTTGATATAAGTTTTGACAATATCCAAAGCCATCAGCATCCTAAAGAGGTCAATGTGGCTCAAGACGCAGTTCCAAGAAATGCTGCAGCATCGATGGTGGTTAGTGAAGAGACATATCAAACTTCATGCCAAGAAAATGATAAAGTGGGTATAGATAAATTTGTCCAGAATGCTATTGTATTGGAACCAAGTCTGAATAGGAGGTATGATGGTTGATTGAAGATGAGGAGAATGTACATGTTGAACAGGAAAATAGTCAACATCGTTCATCCACAACTGCAGTTGATGTTGGCAAACTGAACATATCAGGAACTAATTCATCTCATACACATGAGAAACTTGAGTTTAATGAATGTGCTTGTAAGAAACATTCAATGTCTGAGAGGTTACTAGAAAGTACAAGTTTGGACAATACAAAGGAAACATCTTCATCACATTATAAGGATTTGCATACGAGGAGCAGAGCCAATTCTATGTATGAAGATAAACTTTTAGGGGTCATTGCTGTTAAGATAAAGACTGAAGAAGGATTACCCGCTAGCACCGAAGATCACAAATATTCAGGATGTAAAAGGAATGAAAATTCCTCTTTTGTACTAGAAAAGGAGGTTGAGAGTCAAGCGGGTGGCATATCTAGTTTCCAAAAAATGTCTATGCTTCCACAATCAAAAGTTACCATCTTATCTGGTATTATGAGTAGTAAATAGTAAATACCCAGGAGTTGCTCTTCCTTTGGAAATGGAGAAGAATTCAAACTTATCGGCTGCAGCAAAAAGAGCACATGAAGATATCATTTTGGAAGAGGCCAAATTGATCAAAGTATTATAGAGGTTTATGGTTAAATGCTTTCAAAATTTTTAATAGATATTTAATATATTCATTCTATAGGAGACTACTCTATCTCAGCATTGTTAGCTATGCCATGAAATATTGTTTTAATGCCAAATTTGCCTGACATGCAGGCTATAGACTGAGAAAGAACACAGAATCTGCTAATTCAAAACCTTTTCTGGAGCCTCCACGAAGCAAATCTCATTGGGATTTTGTTCTTGAGGAAACGTCTTGGATGGCTAATGATTTCATGCAGGTTCATGCAATGGCAATGATTTTGTGCTTTCTCTATTGATTTTTTGACTTTGTTTATAGCCAAATGTAAATACCTTCACAGTGTTGTGCAAATAACAACATTATTTATGTTTGTGTTATATTACTTTATATGTCTGCCTTTGTTCTATGCAGGAAAGGCTTTGGAATACCGCTGTAGCTTTTGAATTAAGTCGTTGGTAGCTTAAGGGACAGGTCATGGAAACTTTTTTTGGACAAAGGACCTGTACTAGAAGCAAAGAAAAAACAGTTGTTGTCATGAAGTTTTGGCATGAAGTAGAGACACTTCCACTGGTGTCACAAAAGGAACCAAATGGTGATAACTCTGTTCTGGATTGCATTATTCACTGAACTTTAGTGCAGGATCACATATATGGCTAAAGTTTTATCAATTATTTTATCCAGCTTTTGTTCAATCTAAATGTATGAAAATGAAATCAAGATTGCAAACTTGACTGAACTTTTATGTAATTCACAATTTTTTTTCTATTAGCTTTTCTTCAATGAAAGGCATGAAAGGGAAATGATATAGGGTAGAGAAATAAATGTTGCTTTTATAATTTCTTAATTAAATATGAAGGGGCAGACATAAATCAGTTATATTTTTTTTTTAATTGATGGTGACACTTAATATGAACTTTTTCATCTAATTATAGGTCAAAAATATTGAGATTTTAATGCTACCAAAACTTTCACTGGACATGAGAAATAAGCATTTCTCTATGCATAACGCATACAAGGAAAATAATTCATTTACAATTGGGCTTACATAACTTACTGCAACAACGTTGGACATTTCTGAGAAATAAGCATTGCTCTATGCATAACACATACAGAGAAAATAATTGGTTTAGATTTGGGCTTACATAACTTACTGCAACAGTTTAGTTATTCATGCATTGATGTTGAATTGAAGTTGAATTGGGCCTTTTATTCCTGATTTAGTAGGTCACTACTTGGACCGTTCAGAAGTGATTTTTTGAAGTATGACTATTAATAGTTTAACCATATTACTGAACATTCACAAAGAAACCTTTCCAACTGCATAAAAAATAGAATCCTAAATTCCCAGAGTTTGATAACAGTAATTTACGTATCTTTGTCAAACTGTATGTAGCTTTCACACTAATGATCAAAAGACCTTTTGGGCCACCCCACAGACTGGGTAGTGATAGCTAAGGATGAAATCTGATCGTGGTGGGAGCTTAAGAGAGCCTGTAAAGGGAAAAGGAAAATCAGAAATCTGTGTGTGCCTATAATACCTTACTTGATATAACACACAAACACGATTGCAAGTTTTCTGCATGGTGAGAATGATCAGCATGCTACACCGTCTTTTGGTACAAATTTGGTAAAATTTCTTCAAATATATGTAAGAATGATGTCATTGAGAATATTACAAACTGCAAATTCGGTATTCATGCATGATATGCAGAGGTAAGACTGTACTCTGAAGCTGAAAACCCACTTACCTGACCAAGAAGTAGCTCAACCAAGACACAACTCAACCCATGGACCAAATATCAATAGCAGAAGTATACTCAGTGGCTCCAAATATAAGCTCAAGAGCTCTATAATAAATGGAGAAAATGTATGATATATTTGCTTCACCTTTTACCTTATCAGAAGAGTATTAGCATATACATATATACATACATACAGAGAAATGAAGTTCTACATTAAATAGGCTCATGAATCAAACCTTAAATCCCAGGTCCCCTTAAAACATAACATAAAAATAAAAACTAATAAAGAAACAAAATTGCATAAAATTTTGACTTTTTCTTCTACGCAATTATTTATTATGCCATTGCCTTACGGTGTTTCCTTTGCAACATGTGGTGCAAATGCTAGTTATTGACAATCAGACAGCTCGTGATAGAAATCCCTCTTTTGGGGGGACGAGGTTCGGGAATGGAACATCATGTGATCGAAATTTTCAGTTGGTCAAATGTTAATTAAGTTATTATAAAATAGAGATATTTTTTATTTTATTTTTTTAAATAAATTTAATAATATTAGGAGATTTTTATCAAACTCTGGTTAGGGGTCAGACTAGTTTACAATGTATTTAAACATTGCAAATCTCGGTGTGTTTAAAAGGAAAGTGTTTTTTTTTTCCAGGGGTGTTAGTTATTTATGGAATATGTCATATTGTGGATATTTTGATTGATATTGGACCATTTTAGTTGTTTGTTATGTATGTCGAATAGTCCAATCCCAAGGAATCCTCGAAAGTGGTGAATCTTTGCAGAGAATCTTTAAAAGTGGTGAATATGATGTTAGGGTGTTTTTTAAAAGGGAGTGATAATTGAGATAGCTATATATTTTAAAAGAATATGTTTTTAGGGGTTATAAGAGTGCGAAGGACCATTTTCCATTCTAGGGAAAGGGAAAGGTTTATATTTAGGGATTAGGATAGTTTTTAATTTTTATTTCAAGGTAATAAGATCATTGAGGAAAGATATTATAAAAATATAATTGTTGATGGAGATTTATAATGATAATTAAATCTTTTTATAAAGGTATAAGGTAGGGTTAAAGAATGTTGTTATAAATAGTTTACAGGATAAATAAAGAGATAGAATTGTTTGAAAGAATGGAGTTATTTCATGCACTTAGCGCAGTAAATAACAAGGTAGTTGGGTTAATGTAGCAAGTAAGTTAGATAAACGAGTATTTTAAAATAAAATCCGGTAAGTAAGGGTATTAATCCCATAAGAGTTCAGCCTTGAGCTAATAATGACATATTTCTGTAAGATTAGAGGATTTAGATTATATTACTGCGAGAAAAAACGTGATTATAACATAGATGGATTGGTTTGGTCTATCGTTAGGGAGGTCAAAGCAATAGCACATAAACAAAATTTTCATATTGCTCGCATTCTTTCTGACCTGAGAGTCTGGGAATTTAAACCAAAAACAAGGATATACATAGACAAAATTACATAAACTAAGAGACCAAAATACATTCTGAAACAAGTAGAAGAATAGAGACGGTATAGAGAGAGTTATCATTTTTCCTATAGTTGCACTTGAGTTGTCATTCTACAGGGTGTTAAGTATGAGCTCGAGGGTGAGAGTCATCTCCTGTGGTTGATGGAGGCTGGGTAGTAGATAGAATTTGGTTGAGGTTGTCATCCATGTCATTCAGCATGTTCTCCATGTTGTTCATTCTGTCCAGGAGTTCTAACATCAAATAAGGAGCTCTTGTTAGGTGTCAACCCTGTCAGTAAGTACCCGGCCCATGAGTGTCTCAGTATGCCATTACAGGTTAATATTCTTAAGCAGAGGCCCTCGCCCTGGTGGAGCTTCTGTTATCATGAATATAATCTTGTGTTTCTCGCTCCACGTGATGATTTGGCACGTATCTTCTAGCCTAGCGAACTTGCCCTTTGATGTAAGCGATAGCTCACTACATGACCTCAAGAACGAGACGTTGATAATGGTCCACGATGGCTCCGGTGGAATCCTGAGCATGGGAGGCATGCAGGGAGGGAGGAGTAGGAGAGGGGATTTGACTCGATCTGCCCCTATGTTTTGCCTCTGTGGAGATGGTGGTGCAACATCGAACCATGACTGAGTGAGAGGTAGGGGCGGCAGAAAGTCGATTGAAAGGAGGAACAAGTCGATGGTGGGTAAAAATAAACTAGATAGAGGTTAACCTTTCTAACTGAAAGTGGGGGGGGGATTAAAATTGTGAGGAGGCTCAGGTGAGGAAACCTGCAACAAAAATAAAGCCAAGCATGGGGACAGAGAGACAAGATCCGAAATTCCAAATCCAAGCAAGAAGAGAGGTTGTGGAAAAGAACCAATCTTGAAGTGAGTTGCAAGGGGAGTAAAGGAGAAGACCAAACTTGATTGATAGAGATCCTTGTAAAGGAGAGGCATGGATGATAACCGAAAGTGGAGATCCTAAGGGGTTGATTGCAAGTGCAAACGTCGGGGATTACATGGCGCTTGCAAGCTAGAGTCATTGATAGAGTGTTGCAGGACCCCATGACCATATGCCCTATTTTAAAGGCTTCGAGAATTGGCTGTATTTTTCTCTTAATGATCCAACATGATATGCTTTGCTTCTTTAAATGATAGTGGTGTACTCACCTACACAAAACCATGAATGTGTGCTCGATTCGAAGAGTGTGAGATCTACGAAATGATAGTAGCCCACCTCCTTTCGTGCAAATGCCTCTAATACCATAAATATCATCCTCTACTGAGAATTGTGATGGTGGCGGCAGATATGCCATGCAGGTCGCTAGGTGTGGGCATCTTGCCTCCCTCTCATATGATTACTACAGATCATGGTCAATCAAAAAAATTAATGTTGTGCACCCACCTTAGGGAACATTGTCTTGTTCAACAATGTCCTGACATTCATGCTTCCATTGAGAAACAAAAATTTGTTCCCATAGAGATTCCATGACCTCTAAAGTGAAGTTGAGCCCTTCATTGGCAAGCATGCTTACCAACTTGTTGCCCTTTCTTAGTATGTGTTGGAAAGCGAGTGCATTGAAGTTTAGGAGTTGTTTTGTGATATTCTCTAGACTAGCCAAAAGTCTCCAACTCCTTTAGCTCGAGTAGCCCCGCCTACCACCATCTATTTGATCTCTGCAAAGAAATGTAGTAAGATCATTTCACAGACTAGGAAATTTGTTTTCCTTATGATTCACCCTCAGGACAAGAAGAAGATTGTGGCCACAAATTCCAAACATGGCTCCTCCGCATAGTAGTAGCAGATGGACAAGGTCATGGAGGAGTACAAGGACATTTTCACCTCACCTGCGGGGGTACCTCTCCATTGTCAGGTCAAGCACTCCATCGATTTGACCCCAAGCGCGTCATTCCCAATGGATCAATATATCGACGTTGTGTTCTGGAGAAGAATGAGATCAAGAGGCAAATTCAGGAGTTGTTGCAGAAAGGGCACATTAGGAAAAGCTCATCACCCTGTGGGAGTCTGATTGTATTGGTACATAAGAAGGATGGGACCTGGAGACTCTATATTGACTATCGGGTGCCAAACAAAATCATTGTCTATAATAGGTACCCAATCCCATGGATTGATGACCTTCTGGACCAGCTCAAGGGGGCCAAATATTCTAAAAATATTAAATTGAAGTTTGGTTAACTCTGATGTGTGGAAGACTGCCTTCAAATCCAAGGAGGGACTTTTCGAATGGTTGGTCATGCCTTTCAAGTTGACGAATGTTACTGCAACCTTCATGAAGTTGATGGATGACATCTTGTGACCCTTCACCAATGCATTTGTGGTGGTGTATTTAGATGACATCTTAATCTTCAACCAAAGTTGGGAATGAACAAGAGGTTAGTCATGATGATAATACATTGAATGAATACTTTGATACAATTGTTATACTTTGTGGGTGTTATAAATAAGTTCAGTTATAAATTAATGGATGATATAAGTACATCATATAGTCTAATCTCTAACCTTGGAAAAAATAATGCATGTATCAATTATTTTAGGTTGGCAATGGAATCAGAACAAATGAGGAGTTTAATCATTTTGATAGACCAATACAAATACCTGCATATGGACGTGGCCTATGCCGTACAATTAAATCACGCAAAAAGAAATGGGTGGAAGAGGATATGACAATGGAGTTTGTAAATGAAATAGAAAATCAACACAATGAACAAGAGGTTGGTCATGATGATACTACATGCATAGATGAATAATTTGAGACAATTGTTGTTTTTGGATGTTCCTAAGGTAGAAAATCTAAGAATATGAAATTAATGTGGCTTGTTTTTTAAATAATGTGTTCAAAAATAATATTTTTAATTTATTGTGTACATGTATAATGTTGTTTTGTTGAGTAATTTATTGTGTATATCTTTGAAATGGATCCATGTTCTATACAGTAATTGCTATTTAACATTAAATAATGGTTGCATTTAATTATAGGTAAACGATGTTGATGATACACCTATTAATGATCAAGATCCAACTAGACCATTAAGAATTCAACGAGATGATCCAATTCATCCTTTAAACCATACTAGGAGAAGAAGAGAAGCATTGAAGAGAGCACTACCACATGAAAAATTTGAGGAATTGATGAAATTAGCATACATTGATGACATGCCATCCACTACTCAGAGTAGAGATGTCGATGGAAGTGTAATGCATGAAGAATGATAGTAATACGTATCCAGAAGATGGTATTCAAACTAGTAATTGTTCACGAATCCATAAGATTGTAAGGTCATTCTCATTATCATAATCATTGTCATCATCATCACCATCATCCTTGTCATTGTTATTGCCATCATTACATTATCATCATAATCACCATTCATGCCATCATCATCATCATTATGGACATTGTTTGCAATTGTTCATAATTGTAGATGTTGTAAGAAATATCATCAACCAAAAAAATGTGATCAGTGCTAGAAAAGGGTTGTTTAGGACACATTGATATACGTAAGAGAAATAACAACTCTATTTTTGACAGATGATCGATGATGATCATCATCACCACCATTATCATCGTCATTGTCATTTTTATCATCCCCATCATCATCATTAATGTAATTTCTATCGACATTGTTGTAATCATGCATCATCATCATTCATGCCATTATTGTTTTTGATGATGACCTAGATGAAAATGATGATCATGACACCAAAGATAATGCTTATGATTATGACAATGACAACATCTAAAATTGGGAAGATTCGCCAACGTCATTAGCATCGTCATCATCATAATCATTGCCATCATCATCATTGTCATTGTAACCACTATCGTCTTTATCATCATAATCACAATTCATGTCATCGCCATCATCTTCATTTTCATCATTGTCAATATTATTGACATTGTCATCAATTGTTCATAATTGTCAATGCCATAAGGAATATCATCAATGCAGAAAATATGAGTGTTGGAAAAGGGATGCAAAAGCGAACATAGAAATGGGGGCAACAATAGAAGTAAAATTGGATGAAAAGTGGATACAACATAAGTAGATGCACAACAACATGAAAAACCTGACACAAAAGTGGATGCAAAAGTAGATGCAGTTGTCAATGCAAACTTGGATGCAACCATGAAGGCAAAAGTGGAAGTGAACATGGGTCCAATGGTAGGTGTAAAACTTGGCACAAATTGTGGTGAAACAAATGTGGATGCAACAACGGAAACAAAAGTATATGAAAAAATGGATGAAACAAAAGTGGATGCAAACGTGGAAGCAAATGTGGTTGCAATGGTAGGCGTAAGATATGGTGAAACAAAAGTGGATGTAACAATAGACAAAAAATATGCAAAATAAGATGCAAAAATGGATGTAAAAGTGGAAGCAGACATTGATGCAACAGGCAAAACAAAATTGGATGCAAAAAATGGATATAATGTAAGTAGATGCAAAAGTAGATACAAAATGAGATGCAAAACCCAATGCATAAACCTGATATAAAAGTGGATGCAAAAATAGATGCAATATTTGATGCAAAAAAGGATGTGAACATGGATGCAAAATTGGAAGCAAACATGGATACAACAGTGAGTGCAAAACATGGTGCAAATTGTGGCATAACAAAAGTGGATGTAATGATAGATGCAAAAAACGAATCAAAGTATGATGCAAATGAAGATGTAAAAAGGGATGCAAAAAGTGAAATTTAAAATGGGTGCAACAGTGGATGTAAAATTGTGTGCAAAAGTGGATGCAATAGAAGTCGATGCAAAAGTAGATGCAAAACGAGACACAAAACCCGATGCAAATCCCGGTCCAAAATTGGATACAAAAAGGGATGCAAAAATAGATGTAGTAGTTGATGAAAACCTAGACGCAAATGAGGATGCAAACGTGGATGCAAAATTATAATCAAAAGTGGGTGCAAAAGGAGGTGCCAAACTAGGCGCTAATTGTGGCACAAAAATATTAGATGCAATAGTGGGTACAATAATAGATGCAAAAGAGGATGTAAATATGGATGCCAAACGAGAGGGAAAAGTGGATGCAACAAAAGTAGATGCAAAATTTTATGCAAAACTAGACACAAAACTCGATGTAAAACTTGGCGCAAAAGGGATGCACAAATGGATGAAAAAATGGATGCAAAAAATGATTTAAAAAAGGATGCAAAAGTCGATGCAAAAGTTGATGCAAGTGTAGGTGCAAAAAGTGGATGCAAATGAGGATGCAAAAGTATGTCAAACAAAATTAGGTGCCAAACTTGATGCAAAACCTGGAACAAAACCTGGTGTAAAGGATGACACAAAACTTGGCATAAAATTTGGTGCAAAACGTGGTGCAAAACCTATTGCAATACCTGGTGCTAAACTTGGTGTAAGATTTGGTGCAAAACTTGATGCAAATTTTCTGTCAAGTTTTGCACCATATTTGATAAATGGATGCAAATAACACCAAAAATGGGCTCTAGATGCAAAAAAAGAAGTAAAAAGGGACGCTAATCGCTGGTTTTGTTGTAGTGATTCCTCACATCAAACTTGCATCTCTGGTATACCACATCACATCTAGGAGCAGTCAGCACATTCAACTCAGCTATTTTAGGGTAAGCTCGCTTCCCATGCCTTGTGCTACATTTCTATCACTTTTTGTGTATTAACGTGTGCAAGTGTTGTTTGTTTGATTCCTTTTGATGACTACTATCATTAAATGTATTCTAGATTGTCTTAGTTTTGTTTCAATTTTTGTTGCTATCTCACTGCTATTGCATGCATGAAAATATTTTTGCACAGACATTCACCAAATTAGTGAATGACCTCACCCACATCCATCCTGATCTATTTGCACAATCCTCCATTCAAGTTTTCCATGCGTTGTTTTTCACTTCTGCTATCACTTAGTTTCACCATGCATTTCATCGAATTACCTGCTTTCAGTTCCCCATCGGCGAGTCAGGCTAACCTTGGCCCAGTCTCTGCCTTCACCAGTGGTGCATTGCGCAATCTTGAGAAGGAAGGTCCACCTTCCTCTTCGGATTTGTGAATTCTAGCCTAGCACTAGCCTCCTAGACTAAATAGTGCATTTGTGGAGGTTTGTGGCTACTTGGCCCAAAAATTTGTGAAAATATTCCATTGGGCCAATAGTGTTTCCAAACTGGGATTGCACATTCCACAATCCCAGCTGCCAACTACCCAACTATTGTACATTTTGTAGATCCTGCAGTTAGTCCAGCCCCCCAGTCAGCTAGTCTCTCAGCAGCCCAGATTGTGCCTTGGGCAGCCTTGGCAATCAGTGTCCCAACCTCCCAGCTAAAATTGTGCAACCTTCATGGTCATTCACCCAGGTATGTCGCAAGTCAATTCTCATGTTCATTCTAGTTTTTGACTGATAGATTGCTTGCTATGAGTGTTGTCATGTCTCTAGGTATTGTGGGTGTTCATCTACCTCTCAACAACATAGGTACAATGGCTTCCAGGAGAGCAGAGATGAAGACATAATTCAGAGCATGCTTGGGGATGCAGTCGATCAAGTGTCTATGAGATTACCTACTTATGAAGACATCAAGTTGTTTGTGGACAAAGACATCAAGCAACTGCTACACAACAAGCAGCATTATGAATAGCAGCTGAAGTAAGCATACTGAATGTAGCAAACACGGTGAATGAAGTGAACACAACGAATGCAAGAGGAAGGTTGTTGACAACATAGAGGTGGAGAAAAGTTGCAAGATCAAGCAAATCCAGTGATAATGAAAGCAACTTTGGAGACTCAGGCTATGAAGTGACAGCGCGACATGAAGATCATGCGAAGGCAGAAAATGGAACAAAGAAAGAGTTGCATGTGCTGAAGCAGCAACTCAGGAAGAAGATGAAGCTGCCCAGACAGTCCAATGAGTTGTGGCAGGAACTGGAATAGTAGTGAGCGCAACATGAACTCACGGATGAAACTGCGCCAGTATAAGTTAAGGATCCATCCAAGTAGTTGACATAGAGCAAAAATGGTGAGAATTTTTTTTGATCACATGAAAATGATCCAATAACATGCATGTCGCTGAGCACACGCATGCAATCCAGGCCATTCAACACACTCACCAATGTGAAGACAAGAAGCAAGTATAACTGGGGCTGAACATGTACTTTGGCAAGTTGATGTGCATGACCACTAGCACACACTTGAAGATCCACATGAACACCATGCATGAGTGTGTTTCCGGTTGAACCATACCCAAGAAGATCATGCACATGTTAGTAGACGAGCTGGATGAAGGGGCCGAACCAATGCACTGGTTGCAACTAAGGAAAGAGTTCATGTCAACAAGATGTCACCATGAGGTGCATGCACGTCATCATGGATGACCAAGCTTGGGACCAGTTCACTGCCTTCACCATCACAAGCATGTGAAACAGTTTTCCTGATCACAATAGATCGAGTGTTAGTGACGTCTTGCAAGGCCTTCTCAAGCCTTGTTGTCTCACATGAGTAAAAGTGCATTGTAATGTTGAGTCATGCCAAGTGTAAGTCAAGCATCAACAGTTGGATGTAACAGTGATAGAGTAGGTGAAGAGTCATAAAGGTAGTTGAATTGTCACAAAGGGGAATGTCAAGGGTCAACCCACCCTTTGCTATAAATATTCCCTTATAACTCATTGTATAGGCTTTTGGTTAGCAAAGATTCTACTTAAGACTATCTTGAAGAAGCATTGGATAGTATTGTAACGTGCCTTGGCTTCCCCACTACACAGAGCTAGTACATCTATTTGGAGGAGCAGACTAATGTGACTGTAATGTTCCACTGATGGAGCCATCAGGTTTACATGGTGTATTGTATGATTGTGACTTACACGTCTTTATATAATAAGAGCCAACACATTTTCATGCATATGTTGCTATTGTAGTTCGACTATTCTGGTTGCCATAATGATATATTTTGTTTAACTTATGTACTTGTATATGGAATTATATGAATCTTGTTGTTAGTGTGTTGCATATTTTTTTAATTTTGTCACTGTCCATGTCGACTGCTCTGTCGGACAACAGATAAACCTTTCTCATGAACCTCGTTATGTCAACCATCACCCTCGTCTCAGACTAATCCGTGAGTGTTGTTCTTGTTTTCTTACCTTGTACGTTGTTACTACCACAACCGTGTTGATTGCTCTGCTAGAAGTTATTCATGTCCTTTGTGTTGTGTGTTCTTAGCCAAGTTGGGACTGAGCCCTTTCAACCTTGAACTCACCTTCACCTTCCTCTCCCTTTGAAGTGTTGGAACCTCTCATACACATTCCTTGACTCACTGCATCAGTCACACCCTTGCTACTGATAGAATTATCTAACTTTCCTCTGTGCGACATCGCGGTCAAGGCATTACCTTACGACTCACTGCTAGAAATACTACACCGAATGGTCTGAGGTCTAATTGGGGCTTCTTAGAGATTTCGAAGGAGATTATCCTTTGGGATTTGACATGAAATTTCTCATCCACATACATAGAAACTAAATTTTCCCAATTTACTGAATTCAGTCCAGGAAAGCCAAATTTCTTCAACACTCAAAATCCCTTTACAATAGTATGAAAATTACATAAGTACTGGTTCATCCTAACAACCAGATGCTAATTCAAAGGATAAAATTTATTAACCTTGTCTGTCCTGCGAGGCATTCTCCTCGAGAATCTCCACTACAGCTAACTAAATAGAACTTATTACATCATGATTAAATCCTATATTCTAGCTCTATGCTTAACTAGAAAAACATGGAAATTGATGGCCAAAGGATCCCATTCCTTTGCTTGTAATATTTTTTGTACTTTTGGAATAATTCTTCGAATTTGTCTTCAAGCCTTATGCTTCTGCATCATACTCCTTAGGACAAAATTCTTCATGGGCTCCGTTCCATGAGCTCTTCTATAGAACTGCCCAATTTTTATAACATGTTTTATATTACCCAAGTAGCTTTAGGAATTGGTCGATCCTTCCATTTGACCAAATATTGAAAGTACTCCTGTCCTCTAGTTTTCTTGAACACTTTCTTATCTAAAATCCTTTCTGGCTGTAATTCCTTTGTTGTAGGTAACCGTTTTACCCAGTCAATTTCCTTTGTCTCTTGGTCTTCTTTTGTATCATTTTCAATTTTACCTTCATACTTGTACAAATCAGCAACATTGAAAGTTGGAGATATTCCAATATCAGGGGGTAATTCAATTTCATATTCATTTGTAGAAAATTTCCTCAATAGTCTACATGGTCCAATTTTCTTGAACTTCAATTTGTTATACTTCCTCTTTGGAAATCATTCCTTCCTTAGGTGTGCTAAAACCAAATCCCCAACTTCAAAGTTCACTTCTCTTCTTCTCATGTCTACTCTATTTTTGAACTTGATGTTGCTATCCTGTAGTTGTTGTTTCACATGTTCATGTATTTCTTGTATTTCTGAAGCAAAATCTTCTCTCTCTGCATTTCTCATCTCATCTTTCCCCAAGTTTCTTAACTAAAACACTCCTCTTGGATGCATTCCATAAACTATATGGAATGGAATCTTCCCTGTAGTCCTGTTAGGTGAGTCATTATATGCATATTCAGCCTGTGCTAATACTTGACCCCATTGCTTTGGATTTCCCCCAGTAAGACTCCTTAAAAGATTACCCAAACTCTTGTTCACAACTTCAGTCTGTCCATCAGTTTGTGGATGATAGGTAGAATTGAAACTTAGTTTAGTTCCAAATGTTTTCCATAATGTCCTCCAAAAATCTCCAAAAAAATTGGAATCCCTGTCTGAGACAATACTTTTAGGCAACCCGTGCAATCTTACAATCTCCTTGAAAAACAAATTAGCAATGTGAGTACCATCACTAGTTTTATAACATGGAATAAAATGTGACGTTTTAGAAAATCTGTCCACTACAACAAAAATTAATCATTTCCTCTTTGATTCTTTGGTAAGCCCAAAACAAAATCCATACTTACCATATCGCAAGACCTATCTAGAATTGGTAATGGAACATGCAAACCAGTGTTTTGGCTTCTTCCCTTTTCATATTGACAGACTTTGCAAGTTTTCACATGCTGTTCCACTTCAGATCTCATTTTCGGCCAGATATAAAATCTGTTCAACTATTCATAAGTCTTGTCTATACCAAAATGTCCTACAAGTCCACCACTATGTTTCCCTTTGATTAAATTCTCCCACATAGAACAATTTGGTATGCACAACTGATTTCTTTCAAACAACAATCCATCTTGTAAGAAATAATCCAACCATTTATTCCTATCCATCAAAATAGGATTCTTACAAGATTCAAATGCCTCTTTAAAATCTAAATCTGTCTCATACAATTCTTTAAGAAAATCAAAATCCAACACTTGAATTTCACTCTCTTGAAATAATGTATTTCTCCTACTTAAAGCATCTGCAACTTTGTTTGATCGGCCATTTATATGCTTCAAGACAAAATGGAAACCCTGAACATACTCGACTCATTTGGCATGTTTTTGGTTAGGCTTTGGCTACAACATAATATACTGCAATGCATGGTTATCTAAATAAAGTATGAACTCTTTTGACATTAGATAATTTCTCCTTTTCTTCAATGACTGCACAACTACATAGAACTCTTTATCATAAGAAGAATACTTCTTCTTTGAATCATTCAACTTTTCATTAAAATAAGCTATAGGTATGTCTTCTTGACTTAAAACACCTCAAATGGCTTCTCCACTAGCATCACATTTCACTTCGAAAGGTTTACTAAAATCAGGTAGAACCAAAATAGGTTTTTCAGTGATCTTCTCCTTCAACAACTGAAATTTTTTTTCTGGTTCAACAATCCATCTAAATGGTTGTTTATCCTCCTTTGTAGTCTCAATAATAGGATCATTGATCTTACTAAAATTCTTTATGAATTTCCTATAAAAACTAGCAAGACCATGAAAACTTGTTACCTCAAAACTTGATGGCTCTTGAATCAATACACATTCTCCAACCTTCATCTTTCTTTGGACTCAACACTGTTGGTACTACACAACAAATCAAACTTTCTCTAATTAGTCTTTTGTCAAGAAATTGTTGAGCTTGCTTTCTAACCTCTTCATTTTATGTGGGATTCGTTCTATAAGCTGCTTTGTTTGGTAGATTTGCTCCAAGAATAAAATCTATATGATGGCTAATTTTTCTAATGGGTGTAACTCATTCGGAAAATCATCAACAATGATATCACAATAGTTGTCCAACATTTCTTGAATTTCAATGGGTAAATTAGAAAATTTAGTAGAAGTAATTATTACTTTGGGCTTGCAAATTACAACAAAATCAACCTCATTTTCTTCAATCTTCTGTAATTATTCCTTTCCTCTTAGTAATAGAGTATTTGGATCAGTCTTCTTTCCTGATGAGTCCTCTTCTTCCATAGGCAGCAATGTATGATTGACACCATCTTTACCAAACTTGTAGGTGTTTCATTTCCCATCATGCATAGCTCCTCTGTCATATTGCCAAGGTCTCCCAAGCAATATGTGACACACATCCATAGGCATCACATCAGCTACAATTTTATCCTTATATTTTCCCAACTACAACTCCACTTCACACTGTTCATTCACTAACAACTGATGTCCCTTTTTTAACCATGACACCTTGTAAGGTGTTGGATGTCTCGTTGTCTTCAAATTCAGTTTCTCCACCACTTCTGTAGAGAGAAAATTATCATTGCTACCACTATTAATGATCATCTGACAACATTTCCCTCGAACCTTAGACACTATTCTAAAAAAAGTCTTTCTTTGTGATGGTTCATCTATCTCTTTTGCTCGCTTGAACAAAACTTTAATGACTACCAAAGATTCTCCTCTCTCTAGTACATCTTCTTCTTATGTCGTTGATGCTCCTTATTCCTCAACTTGAGTAACAATTTCATTCCTCTCACTTGTTCCTGCATTCTTTGGGCACTCAAAAGATTTGTGTCCCAGTTTGTTACATCTGTAGCATCTTAATTCTCTTCCTCTGCCTCCTCTTCCTCTGGAGAAACTCCCTCTTCCACTTGCCACACCTCCTGTGGTTGCATGATAGGTTGAGTTGCTGCTAGCTCCATCTCTAGGTGTTGTAGATCTTCCTCTACCACCTTGAATTCCTTTTCCCCGGAAAGTACCTCTTCCTTTGGCAGACTACTTCCTCATGAGTTTTTCTTCAGCCTTCAATACCACTTGATAAGCTTGTTCTATTGTTTTTGGAGACAATATACTTATCTCATATTGAATGTCCATCCTACGACCATTCACATATTTAGCCACATTCTCATCTGTATCCTGAGTTTGTCCAACTCTTATACTTACCTTATAGAATTCCTCTATATATTCTCTCACTGTCATAGACCTCTGTCTAAGATTTTACATCTGTCTAAACAAGGTTTGTTGATAATTACTTGGTAGAAACTTATCTCTTAGCTTTGCTACCATCTTATTCCAATTTTTGAGTGGTTGCTTTCCAAGACCCCTTCTTTCTGCCTGCACTTCATCCCACCAAAGTGTTGCATGTACTTTTAGCTTGGTGACCACAAACTTTACTTTCTTCTCATTTTCTGTTTCTTCATAATCAAGGAATTTCTCCATGCCATTAATCTAATCTATCAATTCTTCTGGATTCAATCCTCCTGCATATATTGAAACCTTATTTTTTTACCTAGCTATGGATCTCAACACTGATTGGAAGAATCTCATCTCAGGAGTAACTGCTATAGTTTCCTCTTCTTCTTTAGTTTCAACCTCAGCCACACTAACATCTCCATCATATATATTTATCCCTATTGTTAATGCTTCTAATCTAGCCTGCATCTATTGCATAGCTTCCATGACCTCAGCATTTGAAACTGGTTGTCATCTTCTACCACATCCTCATCCTCTTCCAACTCTAAAAGCCATATTGGATTTCCTTCTCTTACTTCTGAGATTCAATTCAATGTCAACAGGTTTCTATGAAACCACTAATGACGGCGATCTAGTTACAGGCAGGAGCGTTAATCTCCCAAGGTGTAAAATTATATCTTCTACTTCTGTTTGCAGGTGTAATTGTTGGCTCAATGGGCTCTCTGCCATCCAATGAAAACTTTAGAGCTTCTGCTAAGTTATCAGACCCCTCCAAAAGTCATACAGTTCCGCTAAACTTCCACTATGTTGGGTTGTGTTATACTCTTTGCAGAACTAGCCCATGTAGTTAACCAGGGGGTTGGAGGGGAGGCGGAGCCCCCCTTCATTGCGCCGATTATGTAGTGGGGGGCAGGGTCACAGGGGTTTGAGGTGTACCCATAACCCCACTTTATGGGTTCCGGGATAGTGCCCCAGAAAATTTTGGTTTTGGACTCTATGTTAGGATGGGTGGACCCACCTATGGTTTTGTGCATGATTTTCACATATGTTTTTGGACGCGATGTTTTTCGGTCCATGGTATTGGACATGATGGCTTTTGGTCCATGGTATTGGATGCTTCAACATGTATAAATATGTATTATAACATTGAAAGGAACATAATGAAAAATCAAGCTGGTAGTCCAGATTTTGGGATCCAGGGGAAAATCTTTGTGTATATGTGTTTTATGTGTTATGGTCTCGCATTGTTTATTTTCTATCTTTTAGAATTCGTATGCAGGTAATTTCTGTATAGGGTTAAAACATACACACTAGACCAAACTCGATGGTAATACAAACCATAGTTTAATAAAATTTGAAATCCACCTTCTAAAACTCGTTGAAAATTCTTCATCGTTGATCTATTCAAGGTCCAATGGTCACAACACTCCCCGAATTCGAACTTGCTCCACGTCTTGTCAACCGTCGATCTTGCTCCACCAGATCTAACGGCTCACACATATATTGGCTAACTAACTTGCGCACTCCAAATCAACTCGAAAAAGTGGTTTCCCTCTGTCCCCTCGCTGCTACGTGTCATTGTGTGTATGGAATCAGAGCCAATGGGGGAATTACCACTTACATCCTTTCCTCCACCCTAAATCCACTTGTGGTTTTCTCCAACCGCTCCTACTCATTAACTGTCAGGTAACTTTTCTGCCCGAACATTGTTGATCTTCTCGACCGAGATCTAACAGTCCAAATTAAATCTTCACACACTGCACCCTTGGTCTTCCTATGCTAATCTCGACCATCTGCTCCACACTCATAATGCATGAGAAACTCAGTTAAAGAGAAAACACAGAATTTAACATAGTCAACACAATTTCATTCAATCTCATAGAACACCAATTAAACTACGAATTTCACAATAACGCAGAGATTTCGATGGAGATTATCCTTTCGAATTTGACAAGAAATTTCTCATCCACATACACAGAAACTAAATTTTCCCAATTTACTGAATTTGCTCCAAGAAAGCCAAATTTATTCAACAATCAAAATCCCTTTACAATGGTATGAAAATTACATAAGTATTGGTTCATCGTAACAACCAGATCCTATTACAAAGGCTAAAATTTATTAACCCTATCTGTCCTACGAGGCATTCTCCTCAAGAATCTCCACTACAGCTAACTAACTAAAACTTATTACATCATGATCAAATCCTATATTCTAGCTCTATGCTTAGCTAGAAAAACATTCAAATTGATGGCTAAAGGATCCCACTCCTTTGCTTGTTATATTTTTTTGTTACTTTGGAATAATTATTTGAATTTTTCTTCAAGCCTTATGCTCCTACATCATATAACTTCACAACATATCAACCCAAACATAATTAAGTTCATGATATCCATTATAGTAAGTAGCTAACATGTTCACCTCATAAACTCTTAAACATTTGTCATCATGAAAATCATTGTAGATTATTATGACACAATATCACAATAATATCAATGCATACCCCAATTTCATAACCCTAATCATCCGCATAGGCCAATCCAAACTAGCATGATACATATAAAGTTAGTATCCCAAGCACAATGGCCATAACCATCATGCATACGACCATAATTCATATAACAACAAGTTACTATCCTTCATGACCAACTGACACAAGTACATAATATTAGACTAATTAACTAACATATTTCACACATGTAACTACAACAACCATAGACTCACATACATGTACACAACGCTAACTCTTATGACAATCATTAACCAACATACCTCCATGCCAAACATACAATACCTATATGGCGATCTGCTCTTACCTCAAAGTCTAGTGCTGCAAGCTTGCTCGAATGATCTGCATCTCCAGCACTATCTCAGAAAAATGTCTGCCTCATAACAAACTAATGGCATCATTATGACATAAAATACAAGCAATGACCTCATGCACAACATCCTTAACCATGACGGTTCATGCATAACAACATGCATCTAGCCCATCCACTTGAATTGTTGAATCATGCTCTCATACGACCCTATAAATGCCTCCTCCAACACGTACCCACTTTCATCGGCTTACCTAGGGTAAATATGAGATGAGGGTCACTATGTGTTGAGCCTCATAATTGCTTCTTTTTGACACCCCTTTTAACCTATCTTATTCTTATTTAACCATCATAATCACTCAATGGGAATCAAATCATAGGATTTATGGCATGGCACATATATAATTGTCTTGTATTTGATAAGTTGATAATTTTCTTTATTATTAGTCTAATGTTTTCTTTAGCTACTGAATTGGGATGATTTTGCAGCTAATGTCTTATTTCGCAGCCAAGTCCATGGTTTGATAGGTTCCAAGGTGCCAGATCAAGAGAGAAATGTATGGAAAGGTGGTGATCAATGCACTCAATGATCCCCTCCTACTTTCATGAACTAGATTGATAAAAGAAAATTCCAGTTACATGGTCAAGGATAAAGTCAACTATGTCAGCTATAATAGGCGAGCGAGGAACGAGATTATGCCTCATGATTTTCTTTGTTAATAGAAAATTGTGAGCAGATTTTTTTATGTTATATTTTCATAGTTAATTTTAACATTCTCTTAGAAAGGTTAGGCATACAAATTTGAACATTTAATGATACAGGCTCTATAAAAAGACCTTACAACAAACATAAAAACAATGATTTATATATACATAGTCAAGACTTAGAAGTTTTTTCTTAATTTAGTCTATGATGAACATTTTCATTTCCATGTGCAATTGAATGTTTGATTGATAGCATGAATTACCTACTTCTCATGGAGGGCCCCCTCCAGCAACAACTACTTTCATTTGTCTTTAGTAGAGAGAATTTCCATATAATCTCATAAGTTTTTTGAGTAGATGCATTTTTAATTTCTTTCAAATACACATTGTGATTATTTTATTAATCATGTCTTTTGCTTATAGATGCACATGAATTAATCTTAATAGCAGTGATAAAAATGATATGATTCATTCTTAGACAATACTTTATTTTCCTTACGGAATAGAGGATTTATTTGCAGACAAAATTAGATGTTCCATTTCAAACATGAGTGATTTATAAGTAATGAGCAAGTGTGAACATATCTAAGAAGAGATTCAATTTATTTTGGTTTTTTCATGCAAGCATGTGTTATATTGATGATTCTTACAAAGCATAGTTTAGATATATAGCAGAGTGTGTGTGCTTTATGAATTGAATTTCATTTTACAAGTGTGAGATTGATTTATAAGTCTGAGATTTTTATTGGTTGTGTTGATTTCATAATTAGATATAATTTTTATGAGTGCAATTAATTTTCATTTACAATTAGTGTGGGATGGATTTATTTATATGCAAAACTGTGAGATTTTCTTTTGAAGTAGAGTGCGATATTTTCCATAAGTATTCTTTAGTAAAAGAGTGTGATCATTTTAGTTTCTAGGAATAATTGTTTTTCTCATGCACATTTCAATAACTTAATTTAGAATTTATATTTCAATTACTCAGCTTAATTTAAAATTGGTCTGACTAATCAAAGAGTTCTATTATATACAATACACTCACACTTCATCATCTTACTAGCCCTGGATGATAATTTATTAAAGGAATTTAAGGTCAATGGAATTACCACATTTTGGCACCCTTATCGAGGAAGTGTAAATAGGAGTCCTTTCTTTTTATTTAAGAAAAAAACAAAAATGATATGCATCGGGAAAGATATTCTAGAAGTAGATTTTTAGGTAGAGGTAAATTTTAATTCCAACATCATCACTCACCCCACCATGACTTTGTGGTTCCACACCACCCACTCAAACTCATATTCCATCATTTGCAAGACAACATAAACTTCCTGAGGTACTTAGATTTGAAATCCAACCTAGAGATTCACCAATGCCATTAACCGAAGAAGTAATAGAAAAATAAGATCATACATCCCGAACAACAAGAGTAGTTTTCCTATCTTCAACTGGAGATAGACTTATAGGACAAGAAATAGATATCCCTGGAGAACAAGAAGAGAAGGAAACTTATTTTAACTTAACATTGATAGAAGAACCAAAACTAAAAGAGCCAGAAGAAGAACTAGAAAACACAATTTTGGATTCTTATATTAGTTTTGAAGAATCTACAATGGCTCGAGAAGGGGAAGGAGAGGTACATAATGTAAATTCTCAAGAACCTAGGATTGGAGGAGGAAGAGGGAGAGTAGGAGGTGTGGAGTACTAAAAAAGTTATGTTTTTGATGATTATTTCAGTATCTTTTCAGTAGAACTTGCAAAAAATTTTGCATCATGAACTCGGAAAGCGATAAATAATTATAATAAAACATATGAAATTAATATGCAAGACTAAAACGCTGACAATTGTCATTTCCTTATGCAGGAAGGATTGAAAACGAGAAGTTGTCATTCCAAATGAAAGGACAAGGATGGGTTAACCGCTGTCCCTTTGACGGGAGACCGAATGAAAACAAGGCAAAGGAAATCCAAGCGAATCAACCCAGAAAAGGAGGTGGAGATATCAGCTCGGCGCAGGAGAGAAAAGAAATGATTAAGGATTAAAGGTTTGACAAATCCCTCAGGATCCTTGATCCTGAGGAATTGTTGTTTTATCTTTTTTTTCACTTAGACATCTCCGTCGTCACCCTTATAAAAGGGACAACACTGTTAGCTCGGAAAAAAGAGAGACATGATTATGCTTTTATGTAATTTCTTTTAAGATCAAAACTTTGATCATCGAGTCTCGATAAGAACTGCTTTATTGTAATTTTGCTTTATGCATTAATACAAACTTGGTGATTACTTCATCTCTGAGTCTGGATCAACTTCAAGCGGTGTACCCCTGGAGGCTAAGGGCCCGGTCCTGGAGGACACTTGATCCTGTATTATTACGTTGGTTTATGTGTGGTTTGCTTATCGATCTTATTTGGTAATCTGATGTGTTTTATAAGTTTACATCACATGATCTGTTATGTTTAATTCATTAAGGTTTCCACAGACAAAACTATTGTATTAACTTTGCATCATATTACTGTTCTTTTCAGAGTTGATCTAATATTACTAGTCTTAACAGAATACTGTTACTATTCCATTATAGAGCTTTTGTGTTGTGCACCTGTTCATTCACGTTACGGGATTCATTTTGGGAGTTATGTTCTTTACGATTGTTGGATTTATAAACAATGTTGTTCTATTTTGAAACGCAGTCGTATTCCTTCTAACTGAGATTGATACATGGATCAGATTACTATTTAAGTGTGTTGTGTGTGTATATGGCTTTCAAGCATTGTTGCATAACTTATCAGTAATCAGTGTTGTTCCAATGCGGTGTGCTGTTCGATCTGCCTTAAGAGTGAAATATTATTGTTTGATTACGATTAATGCATTTGATTTGATATATTAAGTTTGTTTATGCTTGTGAGACTTAGTTGTTGTTCTATTTCTTAGCTGTTGTTCCATTCAAGAATTTTTGTTCCATTACAGGCTTTTTGTTTGATTTATTATTTGATGTTCCATTTTCTTATATGCCGTTCCATTTCCCGGCATTTGTTATTTGGTGTGGGAGATGATATAAGGCTGTAGTGAGCATTGGCATTTACTGTCTGGCTCCCAGATCCATGATCTGTTCTCTGATTTCCTTTTCCATCAGTTTCCAAAGGGATGGGTTATTGCTACTGAACCCTTGACTGATAAGTTACTTAGTCTTTTGAGTGTGTGATCTACTCATTTGAAGTAGTTAAGTTGTAGCCAAGCATCCATTTACTCTTGTATTTCTGAACACTGTACTACTAGCATTACTCTGGCAAATGATAGCCTCAGACCGAGACACTCTTTGAAATAACAAAATTCTCCCGGATTGACATATTAATGTGAGGTAATTAGAGGTGAAAGAGACCCTTTTTATAGCTCTACATTTTGGCGATGTTGCCGGGGAAGGAGTGTAGCCATTTGTTCTTTTTTTTAGAGTAGTGTACAAACCTGCTAGGGAAGAGTTGGATTTTAAAAACGGAAGGTAATAACCTACGTACGGAGCATGTAAAAGCCCTGCTCCTCTGTCCACTTTCCTAATAGATTTGTTGTTGTTTTGTTTGAATAGAATTTAGGAGTTAATTTGAGTGCATGACTAAGCAGAAAAAGCCAAAAAAAAATTCCAAACCTCTACCCAAGCCAGAAAAAGCTAAGGGTCCGGTGACCCTTGGCCGAACGACCTTCATAGACGAAATCTACAAGAAAGCGGAATCTCAACCATCAGTAGGACCCAGGGAAATCATTTCTAAGCAGCCTACTAGTTCCCTTCAGGTCACAGGATCACCATCTGTAGCCTTTGCTGAGGTGCATAGTCAAACTAAAGAGCAGGACTTTCAAGAAATTGAAAATTCTACTCCAGAACTATTGCAGGAAGGGAATTTCAGCAATCTTTGTGAAGGAGAAGGAGAAACAGGGGAAACTGGGGAACCAAGATCTCCTATTGGAACAACTCAGCCATTAAACAGCCCCGACAAGGGAAGTGCTGCAAAAATCATTGTTGAAGAAACTCAATATCCTCAGACATCAGGCATTCTCATTATCCCAAATAGAGGAAGTGCTATTAAAACTATTCCTATCAAAGCCATTCCCTCTCAACCTAGGAATACCCTCCTAGATATCCCAGAAGGTTATTGGCATATATTCGACCCAATGGCTCAAAATTATCCAAACACTCAAACCTCTACATTACAATACCCTATAGTGGATTCTATAGCAAATGCGCCTATGAAAGCAATCCCTCTTCAACATATCCCTACATTTCATGGTCTTACATCAGAAGATCTAGATGCATTTTTGTTTGAATTTGATGTGTTGTGTAGGGGATATGATTACACCACCGACCCCCAAAAACTGAAATTATTTCCCTCTACATTAAAAGGGGCTACTTTAAGATGGTTTATGGGATTGGGTGGAGGGGTTAAAAACATCTGGGATCAAATGAAAGAATATTTTCTAAAAAAATATCAGGATTATTGCAGATCTAGAGAACTGAAGGATGAAATATTCCAGATGACAGCTAGACCGAATGAAACATTAGAGGAGTATGTGGAACGTTTCCAGTACAATCTACAAACATCTCCTTAAGCATCACTACCTTTACCTGATAATGCGTTAAAAGCAACATTGATAAGGGGCATGAAGGAACAATGGATCGAAACATTAAACATTATGGGAAAAGGGGATATTTATCAAGAAAATTTTGCTGACATTATTGATTTATGTATCAGGAGCTCGAGAGGCAACACAAGAGTAAAACTGACAGAACATGATCGGTTTGTAAGAGATAATAAAATTTCGACAGAAGGAGTAACACGTGTAGAAATTGGAAATTTATTGGAAAATTTTAAAACTGATATATTAGGGACACTCACTACACAACTTGATATTGTGCAGGCCAAACAGAAGCAAATGGAGGCAGAAAAGAATTTGGCGATCTTCTGTCCCCAATGCAGGAAAAAACATAGTCACAAGGAGTGTCCACTGGATACAATCCAAACATGCGCCATCTGTACAAAACATCACCTTACGGAGAGCTGCCCCTCACTTCCTGGATTGAAAGCGGTATATAAGGAAGTGGAAGAAGAACCAGAATTGGTGTATTTGCTCAACCAACGCTGTCAGTGGCAGCTGAGACAATCTGGTATGTTTCCAGACCCAACTTCTTCTTTTCAGCCTCCACAGTATAATGCTCAACAATATACTATGTGGCAAAGTCAATCCCAACCCCCGTTTCCAAACTGGTCACCACAGTCGTTTCCTTCTTCAAACCCGTGGCTGAATCAGGCAAGCCAATCTGGTTGGCCGAATTTTCCTTATACTCCACCATATTGGCAAGGTAACTCATATCCTCGACAATGGACTGCCCCTACTTCACAAAGTTCAGCCTGACAGAAAAACTGGCAGAGACCGATGCATCAGCCAGTAGGAACTATTCCGCTCCCCCAACCTACACTGCCAGCCTTACAACAAAATCCCTAGTCTAATATGAGACCGCAACTCCCAACCCAACCCAACCCCAATCCAAATAACATACCAGACCAATCTCTCCAAATTATAGAATCACCAGAAATAGGAGCCGATCTGAGGGAGTGTAATGATCTTCAGTTAAGATCTGGTCATGTTATTGAGATCAAGGGATATAAGACAGTTCAGATTGAAGATCAGTTACCCAGAGAACATCTGTCACAACAAGAGGATGTGAATAAACAAACAAATGCACAATCAAGCAACCACATCCTCTCCTCCATTCCTAGAAGGATTAGTCATACCTCGACCTATACAATATCCTAATTTTGACATTCTGGGAGAATTACAAAATCTGTACATAAAAATTCCATTCCTCCAATCCATTCAAGGCATCCCGATATATGCAAAAACTATCAAAGAATTGTGCATAAAGAAACCAAGGAGGAATATAACAAATAATCTAAGAGTCCAAGTAGTCGGTACTTTATCTGACTTGCTATCAGGGAAAGAAACACCCATTAAATATGAAGACCCAAGAAATCCAATTGTAACTGTCCAAATTTATGGTCAGACCCTGTCCAATGCCTTAGTTGATCTAGGAGCTGCAATTAATATCTTAACAACCACTACCTGCCAAAAGCTAGGCATTACATCTGTAGAAGCCACCTCTACCTTGCTAGAATTGGCTAACCGATCTGTGGTTAGGCTGGAGGATACTCTACATGATGTCGTGGTCTCTGTTGATTCCTCGGAATATCCAACCGTTTTCCTGATAATAAATTGTAAAACCCGACTTGATGGACATCCACTGATTTTAGGTAGACCTTGGCTTGCCACTGCCGATGCTTATATTGGCTACCGGTAAGGAAATATGACCATAACCAAAGGACCAAATATCAAGAATTTAGTTCTATATCCTCCAGTGCAGCCAAGTGTCACAATAATAAAAACTAATAAGCACCATGTATCATACCTTACTAATAACATTAGATCTCCATTAATTATACAAGAGGCACTTGATTTTAAAGACCAAACAGAAGATGATGCCATTAATAATTTCATTAGTCAAACTGAATCTAGATCGTGCACACAGTGTCACATGATAGAAGCATCATTTGATAATGAATTAGAAGAAGATCCTATGAAAGATACACATGATCAAAAAATACCTGTTACTCCTGTTGCAAATAGTAAAATTGTGTAAATTGAACTAGGAAAAACCTTAAATATTAATGCCAACATCACACCAGAACAAGAAATGAAGCTCATCCATTTGTTAAGGAAATATAAAGAAGCATTTGACTGGGATTACCCTGACATGAAAGGAATTGACCCCCAATTATGTACACACCACATTTATATAGAAAAGGATGCCAGACTTATTCGTCAACCTCAAAGGAGACTTAATCCTCATCTAAAATATGTGGTAAAAGATGAACTTCAAAAAATTTTAGATGTCAATTTTATCTATCCTATCTCTGATAGTAAATGGGTCTCTCCGCTTGTGGTGGTACCAAAAAAGAACGGGAAATGGAGAATCTGTGTGGACTACAGGGAGCTAAATAAAGCAACACAAAAAGACCACTTCCCTCTCCCATTCATCGACGAAGTATTAGATACTTTAGCAGGAAAGAAATTCTTTTCTTTCCTGGATGGCTTCAGTGGATACAATCAGATTCAGATTGCCCCTGAAGACCAAGACAAAACTACTTTTACTTGTCCTTGGGGAACATTTTCCTACCGAGTTCTACCTTTTGGCTTATGCAATGCTCCTGCCACATTCCAAAGGGCTATCCTTAGCATTTTTTCAGATTTAATAATGACGGACTTGAAGTATACATGGATGACTTTACACCATATGGAGATGATTTCGATCTAGCATTGGATACCCTAGAAAAAGTCCTACAACGCTGCATTACTACCAGGCTTTGTTTAAGCCACGAAAAATGTTATATGATGATGACTGAAGGACTTATTCTAGGACACTATATTTCAGCAGCTGGCATTCAGGCAGACCCAGCCAAAATCCAAATGCTTTTGCTTATTCCCACTCCTACCACTCAAATAGAGGTACGCAGTTTTCTTGGATATTCTGGTTAATATAGAAGATTTATAGAACATTATTCGCACATTGTTGCACCTCTATATGCACTAACTGGTAAAGTTGATTTTCTTTGGACAGAAAAATGTGAACGTGCTTTCAAGGATCTAAAGAAGCTCGTATCCACAGCCCCAGTTGTTCGAGGACCAAATTGGGATTTGCCATTCCAGATATCATCTGATGCCTCAGATACAGCCAATAGAGTAGTCCTTGGGCAGGAAGAGGATAAAAAACCATATGCAATTTATTACATCAGCAAAAATTTATCCCCTGCTGAATTAAATTACACTGTTACTGAAAAAGAATTCCTAACTGTAATACATGCTGTTAATAAGTTTAGACATTACATTATTGGATATCCTGTTATCTTGTATACAGATCATTCTTCCATAAAATATTTAGCAAATAAGCCTGTCACAAATGGCAGAATAACTAGATGGCTGATTTTATTGCAGGAATTTGATATCACAATCAAGGATCGACCTGGCAAAGAAAATCATGCAGCCGATTTTTTCTCAAGAATACCAATGCCAATTGACGCA